>JAANBB010000064.1:0-143950 GCA_014621425.1 Cylindrodendrum hubeiense | reverse complement strand
CCCCTTCTCAATAAGCAATTCTATAATCTTTGTATCTCCGTATCCTGTTGCTACTGCTGCTGCTGCTAGAGCACTGCCATAGTTCCCAGCCTGAAGTACCAGATTAATATCCGCCCCCTTCTCAATAAGCAGTTCCACAATCTTTATATCTCCGTATCTTGTTTTTGCTGCTGCTGCTGCTGCCAGAGCACTGCCGTAGTCTCCAGTCTGAAGCATCAGATTGACATCTGCCCCCTTCTCAATGAGCAATTCCACAACCTTTGTATCTCCGTATTCTGCTGCTGCTGCTACTAGAGCACTGCCATAGCTCCCGGTCTGAAGCACTAGGTTGACATCTGCCCCTTTCTCAATGAGCAGACGAGCTACTTCTACCCCACCGTGTTTCGCTGCTGCGACTAGAGCACTATCATAGCTTCCACTCCGATATGCCATGCTCAATTTGGCCCCACCACCTATCAGGCTGTTGCAAATTGGTTCACAGTTTGACGCAGCAGCTAGGGATAAGAGGTCATCGCCATTTCTGTTCGTCTGCGAGACATCGATATTAGCATCTTGCCACCAGTCTTGTAGCAGGTAATATAAAGCAAATCGACACATTGCGAATACGGCGACATCCTCGGGGGAAATATCGCTCATATCAACGCGCTCAAGGATGGAGGACGGTGGTTTACTTGGTAGTAGTTCATTGCCAACTTTCCCATGCCAATCTTGGTATTGTAGACTACTTTTCCCTGGAGATCCAAGAAACCTTTTTAGAAGCCGCGCCAAGCCTGGATCGACTTCCGGGATTTCCTGGGTTTGGATGTGGCGGATCCAATGATGTCGAACATATCTTTGAAGCGTATAATCGTTACCATACATTTCAATTCGAATTTGTTCGCTCTTTTGAGCATGATATGTTTCATGCAAAAGAACCAAACTAGCCGTCGCGACGAAGCCATGAGCGCTAGCTGACGTAAAGTGACTCTCGAGATACTCCACAACCGACAGGTGAGAGGGCCGCCATACAGGAGGGTCATGCTGGGAGTCGATACCCAACAGGTTTGCACACCAGTCTAGAAGGTCTTCTTCAGTCGTGTCGGAAGACTCATCCATAATCTCTTCATCGGGGTCCACGCGAATGGCTGTCAGAAGTGCCTCGATAGTGAGTGGTTGATAAGCGCACATAACCCACTTGAGGGCCCGAAAAGCTTGATTTTTGCCATGGTTAGGAAGTGATTCGATATTCTGGTAAATCTCATCATAAGCAGACTCGAGGTCCTTTGGTAGCTTTCCGAGTTTATCACGGAGGTCCTTCTCATGGCGTAGTTTGAGCAGTTGACTGATCTGCAGTTTGGCCCATTGGAACATCCCTCCACTCTTGCTCAGCAGTGTATTGACAATCTCATTTTTGAGGGTCTGGTCCCTTTTTAGAGTATAACTCCAATTCCCATTTCTCTCAATACTCTCAGCGACAAATTTTGCAATGTCGTCCTCGTTGTCCTTGGCAAGGATTTCGATTTTCGGTAGATGAATGAGGTGTTGTCGAATATCACCTTCTGGGCGGCTCGAGATGAAGATTCTCACAGGTTTCAATAACTTGTTTGTAAATGAATTGAAGAGATCCATAACTTCTTGGCGCTCCTCTATATCACACTCGTCTAATGCGTCTAAGACGAGAGTAGTGCGAGGGTAGAAATTAAGTAGCCTGACAAGGTATTCTTCACATCGAGCAAGGGTCCATCCTGACGCAGTCAACAAAGATTCAGTGTATAGCTGTCTCAGTTGAGGATAGATGTGTGAGGATATATGGCTGGGTGCTGACAATTGTCTGATATAGCTTCGAAGAATTGTGATTGCTTTTCGGCGTTCTGGTTCATTGCGGTTGCAATAGAAGAAGGCGAATCCTTCATGGTTCGGCACACTAGCGATGCTCATAGTAATTTCATCAATAACCATAGAGGTAAGATAGGTCTTGCCAGTGCCAGCTAACGGATTGTTAGAACGTGTAGATATTTAGGTAAGGATAGGACGTGAATTGAAAGGGTACTCACGGAGGCCTTGCAACCATAGCATGGTTGACGATGTCGTGCTCTGCCATTCGTAAAACTCAGTTCGGCGAATAATCCAACCGCATGTATCGCTAGTTCTCCCCTGGCTGAATGTTTGGTGATGTAACGTGTACTTGACTTCTGAAATCCATTCCAGAATTTTTATCAACTCTTGAGTGGTAATGTGTGAAAGGACTTCGGCGACATTTTCATCAACACGGAGAAGGGGCTTTTCAAGGCTCAACAAGCCATCCAGCCTCCGCAACATTTCTTTGTCTGTTGTGAAGCGGGATTGTGCCTCGCAGACAGAAACTTCCTTTTTGACTTCTACTTCGCAATCGTCGAGGTCTGAAAGAAGGCCAGAGATTTCGGTGGGCAAAAGAACAGTAATGAAGGATCGAGTCATAGTGTTCTTGGAGAGAAATTTTGCAACTCGCATGAGTCCTTGGAGAAGTAGTGTATAGAGTTCGATTAGAGCCGATTGAAAGCTTTGGGCCACTTCAAGGGGCAGTGTATCCGTGGTGTATAATCGCTCGAAGACTTGGCATCTATGAACTATTCGTGTTGTCCGCTCAATGATGACCAGAGAAGAAGCCATTTGCTCGCCGTACGCAATCGTGATCTGGAGAATAAATCTTGCTGCTGCCCACGGGAGAGCTGCATGCACCGGATCATATTGAACAATGGTGTCACCAATCTCCTTGAACTTGTTGAGCCAGACAATAGATCTTTTGGCGACATCACGGAATGAAAACTCATGATTTCCAATTTTGATCGTTTTCCATGCCTTTTCCTCACATTGATGTTGTTTTTCCGTAACAAGACGTATCATTTCGTCCACTGCCGAGGTCTTGGGAGCAGTCAAGGGCTCCCCCTCTACCTGCTTCAGCCACCGCTTCTCGTCTTCCGTAAGCCTCTCCACGGCGTCGTCCCACAGATTGGATCTAGCTGGGGCCGTTGTTGTGATGGCTTCTAATTCTTCTACCAGTTGCTGTGAACTGTCTGAGCCAGAGCCGTTGCCGTTGTTCTCTGGGTCGCCCGCAGCATAATCATCTTGTTTCTGTACGAGGGCTGGTTGCTTGGGGGAGGTGGGTTCGGCCGGCGGACTAGGACTGGTCGACTGAGGGGGTAAAGATGGCGCTTCTGTCGGTGCCGTGAAGTCGGTCGGAGCTGGCTCTGTCCCTAGCCTATGTAAGTCTGGGCGGATCGAAAATGGGTCGAGGCGGCTCTCGTACCTGGGGGTGTGGGCAGTTTTGCGGGCCTGGGCGCTAATTCTATACCCTGGCTGCCCTCAGACTGTCGAGGGCCGTCTTCGTTACGGCTGGGGCAGAGACAGCACAACAATCGGGACATGGCGTAAAGCGGAAGGGCAGTGATGAGCAAGATTGCAAGGAAGGTTGAAATGCCGCACTTGAATTTTCACAAGTTGGTTGATCAGGCTGAGGTACGACGTGGGATAGATGCAGTGGTCGTGGCCCAAGGCCTCGGCTTACGCTTGCAGCGGGCTTATGTCAGCGAGCCGGCCAATGAAAAAAAANACGGAGAGGTACAGGGGCACTGATGCTAGACACAGTCACACAAATGTGTAGCATTCAATAGTCGTGCTAGCTACCACTACTGTTAGATCTTCTGCCATGGCGGTGACGGGTCAAATTCAACCGCGGGTTGTTACAATTAGTGAACAGGGCTTTTCACCCCGTCGCTATCGGTAGTCGTGATATAAAATTAGGCCAACTGTTAGGGATCAAATGAGATGGAAGAGATGCTGGAGGAAACATGGTTGCAATCTGAGCGAGAGTCATGACAGTCATGGCATCTCCATGTCTGCGGGTTGCAGCGTCCAGTAAGCTATCCGTGTCTTGGAAAGTTTGCCTAGATTTCAGCTGGAGTTTTATAATAGTCATTTGGACAGTCCTCATCATGGCCTACAAGTTGTCACTTGCTCGAGTTGCCAATAAAGAAGAGAGCTTAAAGCGCAGAGAAAGGAAAGGAAGAAGGCGATGGGGACATGGCTGCAAGCATCCTCAACCGAGCACTGAAACCACTCGAGACTCTGGGGTAGCTAGCTGTATCGCGGAAACCCCGATTTGCGCAATATTGGATCATCACAAGTCGCTAAAGCGACTCATCTTCAAGTCAATGGCCAATTCGGAAACTCACTTATGGCTCTACGATGGATCAGAATCGCACTTTCTCTCTCCCTATCACATCAAAGACCTTGGAGGGGAATGCTCCAGTCTTGAGGTATTACAGGTACGCATCCGTCGAACCTAAGGATATCTGCAAGAATTTTGGGTTTACCGGGAAATGGTGCAGTAGCCTAGACCAAAAAGAAGTCTCACTGCTACTCGATTGTATGGATTACGCGCCGCAGTGACCGCTAACTGGGTATCTCTCCGTCAGGTTTCACAAATATTTACAACACCGCTGTCAGCTCTACGCTTCCACTGGACATATTTCATAAATTGAGAGGTAGTTTCAATGCCGTTAACTTCCTTCAACTCCAAGTCGAAGTGGAAGATCGTTCGTGAATGCCTTCAAGGGCTCGAACTCTGGTGGAAGAGATCGACTAATTTAGGCTTACAAATGGGACTACGCAACAGGAAAATATATTTCGTGAAGAAAATTAAACTTCAAAAACTGACTTTCTTCGACTCCAATTATCCTCCTCCTAATCAACATCTAGCGACAGTATTAGAGATGTTTGAACAAGGATTAGGCCAACCCTGCGGAGGAGCTGGTGAGCGCTGTTCCCACAAAAGAAACCGCGACTACCTTCGTCAGGTCTCTCGCTTCAACATGGCTATTAGAAAACCAGCAGTGATTCTACTCGCGATAATCAGCACGATGGACAACGGGCAATCAGCCCTGGACCGGTTCTCTGCAACTTACCCTACACCACTCCGTCCGCGTCCGGGCCCCGCAAACGCCTCATGCCGATTCATCCGATCTCTGCGTGGATGGGAATTCACAACGGGCAATCAAACTCCACTCTCACACGTGGGAAAATCATCGGTTAGGCTTGATGGCGTTTTAAATAGACGGGATCCCCGTCAAGCGTGGCGTGGTCCTGGCTTTTCTTCCCCGTTCTAGAAAAGAATAGGGTTTCGATTAGCAATCCGGGGCCCGAGAATTCCGGGTCCGTAACTCCGGAGGGCCGTGAATGGAGGCCGAGCTGCGAAATCCACCGCGTCCTATTGCCAAGAATTGCTTGAGGCATGAACATCAGACGGTCCCAAACAAATGTCGCATTAAGCTTCCGCTCTGCCACGACAAGGGCGTAGAGGGTAGAGGAGCGTCAGGCCTCATCCGGCTTTCGCCTTCGCGCCACGAGCACTGGTGCAACGGGGGCCGCCCAGCTATATGGCCAAGTTTCCGCATAACTGGGGCATCTCTAATAATAGCGCCTGCCTTAATTTCAAGCGCGTTGGTCTTTGAGTCTTGGCCTGCCCGTGCTGGTGATTTTCTCGTATATGGAGCGATGCCGTGACATTCCTGTGTCCTGTGGTGGCTCGTTCGAAGCCAGGGCTAGCCAATCGGTCTTCGCGGAGACTTGTTGCGCGAATGGATCCCATCCCAGTTGGGAGAAGTAGCATGGGTGACTGGGACAATCCGGGCCACGTCCAAGCTTCCTCATCAAACAGCGTGTCTTGGCTATTCTATTATTAGGATGTGAGGAGGAGGTCTCTTGGGCTTTTCTCCAGAACATCCGGATGCCTACCAAACGGTAATATAACATTGCGACGGTGGATGATTAACGGGAGCAGGCGAAATTACACCCCTTGCCCATCTGCTACAATGTCGCCCATAACGCTTTCACGAGAAACGATCGCCATGCCTGCGCAGCCCATCAAGTTTGATCCTCACGGCGACGTCAAGTTACAGGTTGGCCGGCTAGAGGACTCGGGCCAGATCCTATTCACTGCCTGTTCTCGAACTCTGGCACGAGTCTCTCCCGTGTTTGAGCGCATGCTCTTTGGCAACTTTGCCGAGTCCAAATCAAACACCACGTCTGGCAAGAAGGAGTGGATTGTCAAGCTCCCCGCAGACAAAGCTGTCCCGCTTGCGGTGTTTATGTACATTTCCCACGGCCATCTTCACCGGGTGCCAAAGACACTGCCGATAGACGAGCTGTACGACCTCACGACGTTGACAAACTATTACGACAGCACCCGAATATTGGGGCCTTGGATTCATTCATGGATGGAGTCTGTCGAGGAGGATGTCAGAGACTCTCGGACATCCCTATCAAAAGCACTCTGGATATCATGGGAGCTTGGTCACAGCGATTTGTTCGAGAGAATCGCACACAAGATGTTGATGGAGGCCGATGGACCTTATGGTGCCGACGACCCTACCTTTCAAGACCTCAGCATGCCCCCGGAGATTATTGGTATGTACAGCGAGGTCCCTTTCTACAAAGGGCAGAAGCTAACACTGACCAGAGAGAATCGATGCGATCCGCCTGGACACTATCCAGGCGATTCTTGACATCTTCCAGGATATGGTTGAACATCTCGTTGTCGTCGATGAGAAACCCAGATGGTGCCACCACGCAGAGTGGATGGGCCACCACCGATGTGAATCCATGATCCTCGGCTCGATGACCTTATGCCTTGTCCGAGCCGGTCTTTGGCCACTTCCACATCCAGAAGATATCGAAATCAGCATCATAGCGTTATATCGGAAGACGACGAGCCTGATCATTCACGACATTGGCAAGGTAGGCGAAAAGCCCCTCATTGACCATCGCAAGTGCAATCCAGGGCCTTTCATCTTGAGTCAGGTCAGCAAAATCATCAACGAGATGGAAAGCCCAGTGACGGATATCCACCAGAAGCTAATGGAGGAGCAAATTCAGAGACTGCATCAATGATGGGTTTTGGTGGAAACGTTCAACGATTGTTACATGCATAGCGAGGCGTTTGGTTCCATGGGACCTGGATTTCAAGGCGGTTTCTGTTCTTTTTTGTATTGGATTGTATAACATGAGAAACGGGCATCAGTATGTATAACCTTGGGCAATCGGAAAATTAGGCTAGGCTAGGTTACAGGGTCAATTCATCACATCTTCAAGAGCAGACTGAACCGTTTCTGTCACGCGAAATATCACCTGACGAGTGTGGAGGCCGCCAAACGCGCGTCAGTTGCCAGGTCGCGTTGGGCATCGCTAGTGTTTAGCATGACATCATTGCCAGATCCACCACGCGAATGGGCTCAATTCCTTCATCAGCCTGACATTGCGAGCTGACCTGAGAGTTGTCTCGCGTTCTACGCAGGTTCTGGGTCGTGATTCCTTGCAGGAGAGCTGGGAATGCCTCGGCTGTATCACACAAAGTCCAAGACGGGATGCAAGCGTTGCCGAGCGCGTCGGGTAAAGGTGGAGTGGCAGAGAACGCAGCCTTTGCTTGGCAGGAGAAATGCTAACCAATACTGTCCATTCAGTGCGATGAGACTCGGCCAACATGCGTAGGTCTATCATGTGGTTTTACCAAGCCGTCACTAACATGTAGCTGCAGGGTAGCTGTCGTCGCCACAAAGTGGAATGCGCATACGATCGAGTAGATTCACCAGGCAATGCAGCACATGGAAAGGCCCCGTCTATCTCAGAAAGCCGAGAACGCCGACATCGAGAACTTGGCCTGCTGCATGTCTTCACAGTACAAACCTCTCACACCATGTCAAGCACTCATCTCCCGGAGCTGCTTGATATCTGGTCTGTCGAGGTGCCGAGGTTAGCACTGGAGTATGAGCCTCTCCTCAATGCCCTCTTGGCCTTTTCCAGCCATCATATGGCTCGTATAGCCAAGACGCAGGACAAGGTAAATGAGTACCTGACTCTGCGGTCGCTATACCTAGAATCAACACTCCAGAAACACCGCCAAGCATTAAGGGACCTGAGCAAGGACAATGCAGACGCCGTGAGCTTCACGACTGTGATTCTCACGGTGGACGCTTTTGCAAACCTGGGGGAGCGACAGTTAGAGCCGTACGAACCTCCGATCCAGTGGATTCAGATGTCGAGAGGCGTCGGAAGTGTCTGCAAGGTGGCCTTGGACCTCATCAAAGACGACGCCAAGGCAAAGATCCGGCCTATCATTGATACAATGATGCCCTTCATCAGGATGTTTCACTCGAATCATGCAGCAAACATTGCGACACTTGGGCATCTGCTTATTCCTCAGGACGGAGAGTTGATCGATACAGACGACATGCAAGCCTACGAGACAACGACAAGTCTCCTAGGCTGGATCCTCGGGGGCCATAAATCGGGCGAGCATCTCAAGATGTACGGCCGCCGGCTGACGGCGTTCCCCGTCCTGCTCTCTGATCATTTCATCACGCTGCTGGAGCGGCGGGATCCAAGGGCGTTGGTGTTGCTGGCGCACTTCTTTGCGCTCTCGTCGTACGCAAGCGAGTTTTGGTGGGTTGGAGCCATGCCGTACGGCGAGATCTGCGCTATCCAGGGTCTTCTCAGCCCTGAATGGCAGGGAATGATCGCAGAGCCACTGCAAGTAGCACGAGCACAGGCACAAGCGCCCGGTAGGGCTGAGCAAGGACTCCCAGCATAAAGCCAAGAGGCCAAGAAAAAAATGTTAAAACGCCTTCCTTAAACACCTGTGTCAGATCAACGTGGCGGAGTCCTGTAGTTATTCAGTTTGCTGGGAAGAGTCGGCAGAGCGGCACGCAGAGATCTCCAATCCAACCCCGGATGACGCATCGCCACAGATCCTCGCTGCCTCGTTTGCTCGTTCATCGGGCTCGCTATCGTTCAGTGCCCACTTTTCCGAATCGAAGGATCTCACTTGCAACCAGCCTCCACCACGACGCGGTCAGAGCGCAAAGAGGCCAATAGACTGCCAGCTAAGCTGTAGGCAACGGGAGGATCTGCCCTTTAATCTGCCTCTCGCTCGGTATCGTTCAGGTCGTGATGGCATCGTAGAAGGCCTCCATTGCCATAGCCATACTCCATAGCCATGCATCAGCTCGATTATAAAAGGGATGCAACTCAGCCAAGCTCAATTCGTTTGGCCCATCATCAAGCCGAGATTTAGACATCCATACCCGTCTTTTTGCTCCCAAAATACCCCGACTTTTATCGATTCTTGAATTCGCGAATAACTCCCTCTTACGACCCCACCATACACCTACCCTAGACTCATCAATTTTCGACCTCGCAGTTGATAACACAATCATGAGCCACGTCTCTACTGCCGAACTCGCCATCTATGCGATTCTCATCCTCCCTACATTGTATATTTTGATCAAGCATGGCCCTCCAGGATATTTGGGATGGTTCTACGTCATCATCTTCTTTTCGCTCCGGATCATAGGAGGGGCCATGTCTTTGAATGGGAGCTCTTCTGCGAGCATTGTGGCCAACATTGGACTCTCTCCCCTCCTATTAGCAGCAGCTGGCATTCTCCACGAGGCGTAAGTCTTGCAAGCGACAAGCGTACAACTAGCTATCAATGCTGACATGTTTTATTAGGAGAGTATGTCGCAACCGGGAGTTAGATCCCAAGATTGAATGGATCAAGGTGGTGTTGTATCACATCCATGTCACGGGCGGAGTTGCATTGCTTGCTGTTGGGGCATCTCATCTACAAGGCGACAACCCGGCACCGAGCGACATGACCCTCGTGAAAGTCGGGCTGGCTATTCTGACCGTGGCCTGGGTGATTCTGGCGGGTTGGGCGGGTATCTCTCTACGCCCTCTTGCAACCTTGAACGGGCCCAATCCCCAACGGGCTGGAGCGATCGTATGTATTTTTGGACATTGCTTCTAGTGAATAGTTCACCAGGCTAACATTCGGCAGCTACTCTACTCGGTGCTCTTCTCCGTCATCTTTATCGGCATTCGCGTCATCTACTCGCTGGTGGCCATGACGTCAGGGCATGCGAGCATTAACCCAAACACAGCCTCGCTTGCGATTCAGGTTCTGTTGCAGTTCCTCCCAGAGCTTATCGCAGCCCTGAGTTTTATCGCTGCCGGCGCTTACACTCGAAATGTCCGGCACGCTGCAAATGCGGAGGCTGGGAGGGGCCAGCGAGCGCATGATTCAGAGCTCAAGGGCTGGAAGAGGACTTCCAATGTTGTTTAGTTGCCGCCAAGATAACGGCTTAAGCTACATGGGCAGAAGTACTTGTACCTGCGTACGATTCTAAGTTTTATCGCCACCACAGATACGACAAAGTGATCGTCCTACTGCATTTGCTTGCCATTGCTTGCGACCCCCACTTGGCCCCTGGTCAGACACAGACATGTCGTGTTACCACAGCCGCGATGATCTCTGCCAAGGAAAAAGCGAACGGCTCCGAGGTGAGCTACGAGACGTAATTACAGCATTACGCGATGCTCTGGAGAAATTATGTCCCGTGACTCAAGCACGCCCCACGCAACTGGGGCAATTGGGCTCGTGTTGGGAATATTGGCTCGGTCGAATAGAAGACTTTTCGTCGCAAATCCACTCCTCGAAGCCCCGATTAGGCAAAGATGGGAAAAATAAAAATAAAATAGCCTCTTGCGCAAATTTTCCACATCCCACTAGCCCGGTGTTTATCTCGGGCGCCCTGCAAGCCACCCTGGCGCTTCCGTCCAAGGTTTTGTCTCAAACGTGGTGCGGTGCTGGCGCGGAAATTATGCCGGATGCGGCCGTGACGTTAGGGAGTGACATGGCGATGAAACCTACGACACAGAGACGACACGGCGACGACACAGATAAACAGACACGACAGAATACGCGGAAAAGTCATCGATTGATCGTCATTATTCTAATTCGTCTATGGTACTTTGTACATTACTCTTCTCTTACTCTTACGATGACTTGACGTCTATTGACAGACTCGCAACATTAAATGTGACGTTCTTGGCCGAGTAGTAGGCCTCAGTGCCCCAACTCATGTATCCAATGTAGTCGGTGTCGGACGGGAATTTCGCATATGCAGTTTTACCGCTCTTGCCCAGGGTCATGACCTCTTCAACGAGAGGATATAGATCACCCGTGAAGGTGTCAACAACTTCAAATGCCATCCACGTGATGACGAACTGGCCACTGCTGTTTTCGTCGAAATACAGACCGCTGCAAGAAATGTGTCAGCAAAGAACTTCAATGTGGTGTCGACGACACTTACAACTTGACACCATCGATAGTGACGTTTTTAGCGGAATAGACTGTAACCGTGTCTTTCGTCATACCAAGGGGCTGGGTGGCAGTTCCAAGCGCGGCAAACCACACCATCAGTTCGTGGGTAGCATTAGTACTGCTTGCCGCCTGCGTTTTGTTGCTGTCCAAGAACATATCCATGGCGACGTTGGCGTTGAGGGTTACAGCTTTGAGCTTGGTGTCGTCGGTAGTCGTTGACGCATTGTCACCGACTCCATACGTCCAATCGAAATCAATAGCGATGTTGCTGATGTCCTTGATCTGGAGGGGGAATACATCTTCCACCTTGATGTTAGGGAAAGCGTGCACAGGCGCATCGACATCGCCCTGGTCATACTGCCATGTCACCTGCCATTCGGGCGCGGAGGTATCCGTAGCATATGTCTTGTTGTTGTTCGTCCAGACCTAGAGAGCAGTGGCATGTTAGCAACGAGTAACTTGCCAGGGTAGATGCGGTCGCGTGCAGAGTTCGGGAGCCGGCACAAGTGACATGATGCCAGAATGCCAGTGGGCAGACAGGGCGATCATCAAGCCCCAGTGGGGACGGCTAAGATCCGGAAAGGCGGGGACGTAAGGGGGAAGAGGAAAGGCAGGGAAGGGGTTAATTTGTTATTAGGTGGGTAGTGGACGACGGGGCTGTAAAAATGGGTGGATGAAGAAGAGATGCTTGCAACTTACGTCTAGGCATAGGCCACCTTGTTTGCCATCCCATCCCCACTGGTTGGGGTTCACTGCAAGATGTGCTGTCAGCTATTGTACTGTAACGGGCAAGCTACGCGTAGGGCGTAGGGGGTTTGATGTGATGGGATGGGGGAGAATGCAGGTGTCTCGTGTTCGACTGTGCATATCCAGGTGGACGGGACAACAGACAAACATGGGGCAGGCAACGGGACGGGAGGGGACGGGAAGGGACCGCCAGAGAGTCGGTCAGACGGATAATCAATCAAGCCAGTCAGACGGATAATCAAGCCAGTCAGCCAGCCTGCCAGTCGCCCCGACGACCGCGACGCCATCGCCGTTGAGTATGACAACAATGACAGACGCGGTACAACGGCGTTGTGTGTGACGGCGGGTGTCTTTGTCAGGCGCGGGTGGGCGGACGATAAGGCTTGATTGACAAGGCTTGATTGACGATTGCATGTGCGACAACAGAGCGCTCCAAGGTGGTACTTACGAGTGTAGTTTTGGCCCTTAGACTCCGGGTGAATACCGAACGACTTGTCGCAGTTCTGGACCTTTAGGACGTCGTCGTTGTCGGGTGTGCTGCCACCACCAGTATCATCATCGCCGCCGAAGATAGGTCCCTGGCCGGTGGCGTCCCGGTGCTGCTGGAGGCCGAGCAAGACGCCCAAGGTGATGCCGATGGGCAGGGCCAAGAGGACAAAGTTGACGAGGAATCGGAGGCCCATGGCGGCTGTGGGCGGGGAGGAGCGGAAAAGAGAGGGAAAGAGGGCAGAAGGGAGGCGGGCGAGGGATGCAGTCAAGAAACAGCCTGCGGATTTCCTTTCTGTCTTGCTTTGTTGTTGCCGTTCCCGGGTCCCGACGAGATGACGAAAAAAACGAGTGTGAGGGTGTGATCCGGGGGACAGCAGCAGGCAGCAGATAGCGGCAGAGGGTCGTAGATAGCAGATGGACGGCAAAGCAAGCAAGCAATCAAAGGCCAGCGGCAAGGGGTTGCAGCGGATGCAGTATCAAAGGGGAGAAAAATGGGGATGGCGATAGAACCGTCCGTCGCAGGATACAAAGGCAAATATCCACCGTCGCGACGAGACGCTGCAAGGACCCTTTCCGGCAGTTTAGTCCAGCGCAGGATGATGGTGAGATCAGTCCAGACCAGTTCAGTTCAGTCCGGGCCAGCTGTGACCCGTTGACGCGGCGCCAGTCCAACGCTCGACCACGGCTTTTTTTCTTCTTCCATGTCTTGACTCCCTTCCCCCCTGTGTTTTGCTTGCTGCTCGCCCTCTCTCTCTTCCACTTTTTTGCCCTTCGCCTCCCCCTGGAGACGCCCGGGCGGCAACCCACCCTATGCGAGTGTGTGATGGCCGTGGCCGCCACCCACCCAAAGTACCTCGCCCGCGGTGGGCTCCCTGGCTCCCTACGACGTAGCACGCTGTCCCGAGTACATTGTTGGTGGGCAGCCTGGTGGACTGGTGGGGCTAGCAGGGCATCGCCTGATGGGCAGCGGGCTGTGGGAGTGTCATGGACGAACAGCGGCGATTACTGATGTCAGACGCATAGTTTATCCCGCTCCACCCACACGAAATGGCACACGAGGAGCCCGCGGTGCCCGCATACGAGTCCACTTGGAGGGCTTCGCGCAGGGGGACAACAGGGCACCCTGGCAACCTGGGCAAGGCTTGTCCAGGCTTGTCGAAGGCTTATGAGAGCGCTGGTCCAATGCCGGTATGCCGAGGATGCAACCGAGCCCCACCACCTAGAACAGTTCGGGACAGGCTGTCAGATAACAGATCCAATTAAGTTTAGTCGAGAGCTGTGCTAGAGCCGTGCTAGAGCCATGCTACGATCAGGTTCTGGGCAGCTGAAAGCCAAGTTGGTGCCCCTGAGCGACCGGGACCACCCCTGCAGGGACATCGTATTTTTGCTTCCGCCGGCGGGGCCGCTGCCTCCTGGCCGATCTCCGCGATACGAGGAGGGAATGCTACTGGAGCCCTTGGGGGGAGCATTGGGGCAAATGTAGGACATGTCCGTGGAGTCCGTGAGCGTCAGACGCCCCCCCGCGAGCCCGTCATAGCCCGTATTGCCGCCCTGGACCTGCTGAAGTCTTGCGTAGGGGGGGGTCTTAGAGCCCACCGAGCAGCGCGCCGGAAGAGGGCTGGCTGATGAGCACGTCTCGAGTTTGGGAGCGTCTGAGAGAGTCTGAGAGAGTCTGGGAGCTCTTAGCTGGAGCCCACCCGGAGCCCACTTCCGCACGCCAGAGCGCATCCGACGACGTCAAATCACACTTCAACACGCCTGGAGCAGGCCGGGAAGCAAGCCAGAAGAGCCCAGCCCGTGCAGCTGAGTAGCAGTCGCCCCGCCGAGTACCTCTAATTTCACCCACGTCCAGGCGCCCGCTGGCCGTCGCTCTCGTTGGCCACCCGGTCGTATTTTTGTGGTTAGTTGTGACGGCTCCGCGCGCTCCGATTGGGGACTTAGGAGGTTGGCCCTAGGGGGAGATCCATGCCACAGGCCCCCAGGCCGGCGTTTCGTCCGCATCCCGTCCCATCTCATCCCATCCCCAGTCACCATCCTCCCTCGTGTTGCGGCTTGGCTTTACTCTTCTCTTTCTTTCCTGTCGACCTGTCGAACCGCAGGCTTGGTATTTACTTCTCGTTCATATCTCATCTGCGAGGTGACACAAGAATCTCACAGTCGTTCTCACACACACACACACACACACTCACACTCACACACACATCCCAATCTCTTGGATCCCTTCCGTCGTTCGTTAAAATCCGGAACAAGAGAGACAAGCCGCCAAGAGCCGCCTTTGTTTACACTCCCACCATTCCCCCCCATCTACCGCCATTCGTCTCCTGACCACACGCCCGACGCATGCGGAAGGACTACGAAGCCGGCAATATGAATGGGTATCAAGGGTACGGAGGAGAGGGGGACCGGGAACGGGAGTACAGAGAAATGGTCGAAATCGACGTCCAGCAACACCAGCAACAACAACAACATAATCAGCAACAGTTCCAGCAACAGCAGCACTTCCAGGATCAACACTACCAGCAACAGTCACCGGCCTACCAACCGTACGAGCAGCCCTACCAGCAGCCCTACGACAACCAGGGACGCTCGGTCAACGAGCACCACCAAACACCGCAACGGCCAATGAGACCAACGCCAGCCCACGTCGAAGATTACTCCTCGGTTGCTCCGGAATGGCCTCTGTCTGCCGGCGGGAGCCCCAACCCCCAGTACTTTGCTGATACGCCTGGCGGCTCGCGCTCTGGAACGCCGTCGCTGAGAAGCGGCCGAGCAACTCCCCTCGACGCAACGCACCGTCACCCCAACTCGTCGGTCGATTGGAGACCATCCAGCCTCATGGTAACTACTCCTGCAAATTTCGCGCCCTCCGACACGACGACCCTCGCTGACCACGATTCCGACAAGCAGAATCAGAGCCACCTCAGTCTCGCGGCTCTGCTGCCAGGCTCGTCGCCGCCCAATGCCTCAAAGGATTTTGTCGACACCGACTCGATCCAGCAGGTTCATAGCCGTGATGATGCCGACATCTGGAAGGGCTGGAAGCGTCACCTGTACACTCTGGTGCCGTTCCTCACCCTGATGAACACGCTGCTGTACTTGGGATATCTTGCTCTGCGCATTCTCTGTGTCATCTGGGCCCAGAACGCGCAAAACGCTGTGTATGCAACTGCTTGGATCTTTATTGGTGTGGAAGTCGCCGTTGCGATCCCCTCCCTGATGCACAACACCTGGACTATGTGGTCAATGAAGAAGCGCCAGCGCCCTAAGTTGAGACTGACTGGCAACGACTGCCCGACCGTCGACGTCTTCGTCACTTGCTGCGGAGAGGAGGATGATCTCGTCATGGACACTGTCCGCGCTGCCGCCGATTTGGATTACCCCACCGATCGATTCCGCGTCGTCATCTTGGATGATGGCAAGTCGGCCGGCCTCGAGAGCGCCCTCATCAGTCTTTCTCACCAGTACCCCAACATTCACTACATTGCTCGCCTCAAGGTCCCCGGAGTGCCCCATCACTTTAAGGCCGGTAACCTCAACAACGGTCTTGACCAGATGCATTTGCTTCCCGGTGGCGCTGGACAGTTCATGGCTGCGCTGGACGCCGATATGGTAATTATCCCTCAATCGCTCGGATCCTTGTTCAATATGCTAACTCGCGTAGATTCCCGAGCGAGACTGGCTTCGTGCTATCCTTCCTCACTTGCTTGTCGACCCCAAGGTGGCTCTCGCCTGCCCTCCCCAGCTCTTCTATAACACCCCCCCCTCCGATCCCCTCGCCCAGAGTCTCGATTTCTTCGTTCACGTCATTGAGCCCATCAAGGACGCCCTGGGTGTCGCCTGGTGCACTGGATCCGGATACGTCGTCCGCCGCGAGGCCCTCGACCAGATTGGCAACTTCCCGCTTGGTTCGCTCGCTGAAGATGTCGCTACCTCTACGCTGATGCTCGGAAAGGGCTGGAAGACTGCCTACGTTCACGAGCCCCTCCAGTTCGGAACCGTCCCCGAGGATTACAGTGGCCATCTCAAGCAGCGTACTCGATGGGCTATTGGAACTGTCGACACTTCGTTCAAGCTCAACTTCTGCTTGTGGGGAGACAAGGTTAAGCTCATGACATTCGCTCAGCGCTTCTCTGGATGCATGTACTCACTGCTCAGCATGTACACCATCCTGCTCACTATTTCGCTCTTCGCCATTCCCATCATTCTGGTCATGGGCAAGCCTCTGGTCGCCTACGCGAACATGGATCAGCTCCGATGGCTCGTCTGGGGTTGCTTTGCGTCCGTCCTCAGCAACCGACTGTGCGAATTCGTGCTCTTCATCCCCGCAGGATACCACACTGGTCAGCGAGGTTCCCGATACCAGCTTTGGATGTCCCCGTACATTGCGCTGTGCATCGTCCGCTCTTTCATCCTTCCCTCGTGGCTCGGAGGCCAGACTCAGGCCTTCAAGCCCACTGGATCCCTCGGCTCAGCTCTTAACGAGCGAGACGCCAAGCTTCGCAAGAACATGTTCCGCCGAATCTGGGCCATTCTGTTCAATTTCATGGGTGTTTTCCACCTCCTTTTCGTCTACCTGACCCTCGTCGGCCTGGTCATGACCACCTACCGCTCATTCTACCGCGAGAGAAACTCCAATCTCCGCGAGCTTCTCATCAGCCTGCTTACGCATGCCTTCTGGCCGCCGCTCACCTTCCTTTTCCTCTGCAGCTCGCTCTGGACTCCCGTCTCGTACGCCATTGACCCGCCCACGATGCCGGATCGAGAGGAGCTTCTGGAACGAGACCCCAAGACGCGGGTTGCGCACCCCACGCGCTCGAGCAAGAAGATTGCCTTCGGCGGCCAGGCGGCCTATTTCGAGATCGAGTACACGTTCACGACGCTGTACACGATCCTCATCTTCGTCTGCTCGTTTGTTTTCTACTAAGCCTATTAATGAATGTTACGATAATGTACTAGGGAGAGGCGGGCCCGGGGATTCCCAGAGGAGGTTTGGCGGCGCCGCAGCAATTAGACAACACACACTACTGTACGTAGCAAATAGATAGAGGTCGCCCTTGAAGGGAGCCACGCGAACATCAACAACAAGACACAGACGCAGATAATTTACATGAACGGATAATTTTAACAAGGGAGTTCCCGTGCTTTATTATTAAGGGTGCTTGACCATGCGATGCTTTAAATAGCCAGGAATGCTCCGACGCTGTGACACTGGATGCTTGACGCTTGGCGCCTGACGCTTGGTACTGTACCCTGTGAAGCTCGCATGAATGCCGCCTCGGAATCGGATAGAGTTGAGCACAGAGACCCTGGCGGCCTCTGCGGCGTCCACCGTGGATGCGACAGGGTATCTATAACCCGACAGGTCAGGATTCGTACCGTGTAATCCGTGCAGGTGGCGCGCAGGGATGCGACGAGACGAATGTTTGTTGAATTTTTGGCATTCTCGCGAGCGGTGAGACAGCGCCTGCAAGCCAGTGGAGATGACAGAGAATTCTCAGATGTGATGGGTTCCAGAGCTGCCAGGGCCGACGCTAAATAACGTGACCCCGTTCTCGATGCAGATCCAGAGACTGCAATCCAGGCACATGGTTCGGTCCTGTCACAGGCTTTTTAGACGCTGTCAAGTCGAGAGCTTGGCGGGCCAAAAGACTCCTCAACCAAACCCGCGCGTCCCTGGACAACCCGGCCGGCTCCACCGCATCTCGCTCCATCTCTCCATCTTGCTCCTCCTCTCGGGAGTTCGGTGGCTCCATACGGCTCCACGATGCTCGGATTCCCTGCCCGTCGTTGGCCGTGCTGCCAATGCTGGCCCTTGCTGGCCCTGCCGGCCCTGCTCGCTTTCGCTCCTTGCGGTGCCCCAACCCATCAGTGATTCCCCAATGCTTCTCCCTCTCTCCGGCCCCTCTCCAGTCCCTCTCCAGTCTGTCTCCAGTCTGTCTCCAGTCCCTCTCCCTCTCCAGGATTTCCCGCATGGTGGGCCCTCCACGCCCGCTGCGTGGCCAAACGGCCGTCGTCCCATTGGCTGTGCTAGAGTGTCGGGAGTCTGGACCCCTATTTTCGAGATTGCCGTTGGGACAGCGGAGCTTCGTTTGGTACTATGGCTTGATTAGGCCAAGACAACGTACCCTACCAAGTTAAATCTGTCCCCCAGAGCCCGAAGAATTTTCCACTTCTCTTCTTCTTCACAGCTCTAGCCAGTGTCGATTCAGCCATTGGTGTACATTGTCATACGCAGGCCGCGGGCTCATCTTCTTCTCTACACCATTGCAATTTCTGCACAGCCTGATCAATCATGGCGGTCCGGCAACGCACCTACTCGACCACCACCACCATGGTGGTTGAGAAGCCCGAGGTAAGCTCAATTCTCTGTTGGAGATAGTTGTTCGTTCCCTGCTAACTGCCCCTCACAGCTCACCACTTCCGAGCCTGTCTTCCCCGACATCAAGACCATCAAGGATGCCATCCCCGCCCATTGCTTCCAGCCGTCGTTGATCACCTCGTACTACTATGTCGTCCGCGACTTCACCATGGTCGGCGCCCTCGTCTGGGCTGCCCTGACCTTCATCCCCTCCATCCCCGACCCGTACCTGCGCACCGCCGCCTGGATGGTCTACGGCTTCGTCCAGGGCCTCATCTGCACCGGTGTCTGGATCCTGGGCCACGAGTGCGGCCACGGCGCCTTCTCCCTGCACAACAAGGTCAACAACATCACCGGCTGGGCCCTGCACAGCTTCCTCATGGTGCCCTTCTTCTCGTGGAAGTTCTCCCACCACCGCCACCACCTGTACCACGGCCACATGGAGAAGGACATGGCCTTTGTCCCCGCCACCGCGCCCAAGACCTCCCGCCAGACCCTGTTCGCCGGCATTGGCCTCGGCGAGCTGTTTGATGACACTCCCATCTCCCAGTTGCTGCGCCTGATCGGCCACCAGCTCTTCGGATGGCAGATCTACCTGCTGTTCAATGCCACCTCCGGAAAGGGCTCCCAGCAGCGCGAGACCAAGGGCCTCAGCAAGTGGCTCCGCGTCAGCCACTTCGACCCCACCAGCGCCGTCTTCCGCCCCAGCGAGGCCATCTTCATCTTCCTCTCTGATGTCGGCCTGGCCATCATGGGCACCGTCCTCTACTTCGTCTCCCAGAAGATTGGCGGCCTCAACACCTTCCTCCTCTACGGCGTTCCTTACATCTGGGTTCACCACTGGCTCGGTAAGTCTCAATGTCTAACCTTATTCCGACCCGTTCGTCTAGCTTTGCGCGATTACTTACTGGAATCTTAGTGGCCATCACTTATCTGCACCACCACCACTCCGAGGTCCCTCACTACACCCCCGAGGGCTGGTCCTACGTTAAGGGTGCCCTTGCTACCGTCGACCGGGAGTTTGGCTTCATTGGCAAGCACCTTTTCCACGGAATCATTGAGAAGCACGTCATTCACCACCTCTTCCCGTAAGTTCCCTAGATCCGTCCCAACAAACCCCAGACGCTAACCGATTGCAGCCGCATTCCCTTTTACAAGGCCGATGAGGCTACCGAGGCTGTCATGCCCGTGATTGGCATGCACTACGTCCGAGACGACCGCAACTTCCTCGGTCAGCTCTGGTCTGTCTTCGGCTCGCTCAAATATGTTGAGCATGACCCCGCTCGCCCGGGCGCCATGCGCTGGGCGAAATAAAGGATTCGTTGACGAGTCCTAAACCGGAGAAAAGATTTAGATGAACTTTGATAGACGTGATAGACTAGAATAGAGGTATAGAGACCTAGAGATCTATGAAGCGACATTTTCTCTGACCACTCAATGCCCTCAATTGACCCTCGTGCATTGCTCGTTCCACGCCAAAAACGCCGCGGCCGAGTTAAGATCCGACGACCCATTTTAAGTAAAGATTGATAAAGCTTGTCTACCCTATTGGCTGGATGAGCATGCAACATGCAGCATGTGAAAATCACCCTTATTTCGTATGCATTCCGCCATGATAGGTTCGTTAATCCACCTTGAGAGGCCGCTTTTTTGAAGCTTTGGTTTCTAAATGCAATCTAGAACCTTGAATTGAATAGCCAAGGAGATCTCGACTATTTTCTGAGACATGCCAAAAGCAAATCTCTACCGAGGTTGCGACCTGGCCTCTCGGATTTCCTACCGACGCTGTCACTGGTGGCTGAAGAGGCGTGTGAGATTAGGCCGAATGGAGCAACGATCGTCTGGTTTCTTGGAGATTTCAGAGACACGGCAATTCAAGGGGTCGCTTCCCTACATATTTTCACATGCTATTTTGCCTGATTCGTGTCTTAGATGTCATCTAGTTCAAGGGCTCACCACCACATTGACATGTGCAGGCCCCACGCCATGGCAGATTTTGCGTTCCCTCGACCCGGAAAAGGAATTCCTCCGACCCGAAGAAAGGATGCGGATGCTGGAAATTCGTACTTTCGTGTCATGGCATTTTCCGGGACTCATTGCCGAAGATGGTGTGATAATGGGGTTGCATTCTTTGGGCGGGTGTTGGTGGGATGATTGGGAACATCAAGGGAGACGGGCCGGATCTAGATCAAATTCCAGTCCACCGCCACCTGTTTTGCTTAGCGGTATGTTCCGACCAATCCTTGCCGCCTGGACACAATGGCCGCGTACTCGGGTTTCACGTCCTCTGTACCACGTAGTATGCGTCGAGAAAGTGTTGAATGCCGTCGGGTAGTGTATTCCCGAGTAATTTGCGGCACAGAATCTCAAGACCTGGTCAGTTTGGGTGACGCGTGCAGTGGCTGATAAGAGGGTTGCAGCATCGAAATCCCAGATGGCACCCCTGGAGAGCGTCATCACCCACCAATACGCGGTGTATGAGCGCTGAGGGTGTGCTCATGCTGATCCGGTACGAGGTCCATTTCCCAAATGAGTAATGCCGATCCCCCACCGGGTTGGTGAACTGCACAACACGCACGTAGCTTGCCCAATAAGCGACATGATCTTCCCGCCTTGCATACGGTTTAAATTTTGAGTATTGATAGATCCCATGCGAATGCACCTTCGTATGTAGCTCTCTTTTGTGATGGGTTTCGGTGGTGTATCTTTTCTATGACTATATAGGAACAACACAGAACAGCGTCATTAGATAGGGTTGGGTTGGCGCTTGCAGGCGCCCCAGCACCGGTTAATTCTAAACACAATTTGTGCAAAATATTCACACGGAAGTCCGGCACTGGAAAGTTCAAGACTATTGTCGTCGAAAGCCTAAGTGGAGTATCTTGATGTGCCATCCCCCCTCTTCTTTCGGTACGATACCAGTGATTTTCCCTATATTTCCTTGGTGCTCTTGGCTTCTTCCGTTGTAAACGAGCCTCTGGAATGACTCATTGAATGGGCTATTAAATGAAATCGGAAATTCTTCAAAAGCGCGACCGGATAGAAAGCATGTAAAGGCCGGGGGTCGTTGAGGGTGCTAATTCTCGCATCGGTGGGCCTGTATTGGTAATATCTATTACAACAGACGTATCTAGTGACAACTATGATGTATTCTACATTGTATGGTATTCAGAATAAGTATTGAAACTCAGTTTGGGACAAGTCAAGGCAATTGACCTGCTTCAGCATTGCTTGACTACCCCTGGGGCAATGACTTCCAATTAGTTATTGTAGTCCCTGGAATCAGTTCTTGATCTTAAAAAGTGGCCCTATCCACGCCTTAAAAATTTAAAGAGAATACTTTTTGACGTTGAAGTATTCGAGCCTCAACTGTGAGCGAGATGTTGTAGATCACCGCTGTGAATGTTAGCCGCGTGCATGGGAATTTGTTGAGGCCCACTAAACATTCGTGTTGAAGATAGTGGAGAGTAGTAATAGGCGAAAAGCAGACCGCTTCCAAACGACATCCACAGCAGGCCCAGGGTTGAATCTCCTCAATCATCGAAGATGGAAGTCGATGCAAACGGGTAGGCGCAAATGTGAGAACTGGCGGATGAGGCGGTCCCGTACTGAGGGCCATTCTCTCGACCGTGAAGGTCTGTCTTCATAATGGTGATATCTCCCATCGCCTCTGCTTGGCAACCAACAATGATGATGTCGATTGTGTGCTATTGGGAAACGTCTTTGACTATCACAAGATGATCGAAGTTGGCGTGTTGCACATTCAAGAAAAAGCCGTTTGGGAAACGTCGCTTCTGATAAAATAATTATAATATTGATTGGAATAGGTCTACCGGGTATACTATAACTGATATCTTCAAGATACCCGAAGACGCTTTGCTTGAGCTCGTGGAAGGGGGAGGCAGCAGAAGTGGTGGTCCAAAGGTTCTGGCAGAAGAGTATCACAAATGAATATCCTTACACGTATTTAGCAGGGCTTGTACCCAGTGAGGGTCAAAGCTTGATGCATTTGGAGTGCTTGAGTATGTGCTAAAATTTATAGGAATGTATGTTCTAGAAAAGATTCTATCCCATTTTACAAATGACCAAAACATGTAACAAACTAAAGAAAAGCCATATCTAGTTCAACGCCAAGACCAATGGTAGGAAAAAGGCACTGCACACTTGTATTGCCAACGGAACAATGGCAATCGTAGCAGTGGAATGAGGTCCTGGCGTAATTGTCCATCCCCAAGGAGCCCCAATAGCAAAATAAATCATAACTGTGGTTTTTGTCAGCTAGGCACCGTTCCCCAACTGATCACAGGAGAAGACATACCGGCCGTAAGAAGTAGGCAAATTGTCCACGTGTACTTGAAAGTCTTGAGCATCTTGTCGAGGCCAATGTAAAATCCAGTTGGCCCCATCTCCTTGGCTGTAGAGGACCACTCAATATTAATTGAGAAAGCGTGACATAAAATTGCTTTGGCACAGTTGATGCTAATGCCTCCGAAGAAAATTATTAGAAAAGGCAACCACTTAGCCGCCTCTAACAGAGCTCGCCAGAAGGTTTCCTCCTTCAACTGGTGACGAATCATGCTGAAGGATACTGAACCAAGGGCGTTGAATACAACAACAAGGGAAAGCCAGATCCCCCAAGATTGCGTGTATATGTGATCAAGGTCACCCGGAAATAGGCCAATGATAATGTAGTTGACTGCTGTTAGAAGCATGCCAGAACCAATTGCGTAGTCTGATCACTGGTTAGAGTATTCTAATGAGCGTATTGGATTCCTTAACGTACATGTAAAGATGTACGCGACAATCGTAATCTTGCTAGTGATTGGCATGTTGCTCAAGAGGAAACGGAGAAAGAGGCGTGTGACTGGACCCTTGTAAGGCCATTGATAGCTACCGATAGGTCAGACACTTCCTTGGTGATGTTTCTTAGAAGGCTTACCATGGACGGAAAACGAGTTCATTGCAACCATAGGCATATTTCTCCCAGCGCGTCAACTCATCATACAGAGTAAGTGATACGCCCTCTTTGAATTCTCCATGGTGGTACGTTGCAAGCCGAACTGACATGCCCGCCATCTGAACGCGAAGACTAAGGTCAAAGTCTTCGGACACATGCGAATCGGACCACCACTTAGTCTTCCCATCAGTTGAATCCAAAAATTCTACGCTCTGTAAGGCTTTCCAGCGAAGAAATGCGTTGTGGCCGACAAAAGGGGAAACGTCCCCTGTTCCAACACCATACTTGATGGCAGTGTAAACAACTTTGGTGAAGTAGGTGACTGTGCTGCATTAGAGACCGACTACCTAATAACTGAGGGGCAAGGTTCAGACATACTCCCATTTTCGAAAGTGTTATGTACGACTTGCATAACACCTGAGCCATGTTGTAAAATCGCAACTTCGGGGCTTTCGTGCATCTCCAGTGCGCCATAGATGAGGCAATCCACAGGTACCCGTGTGTCACAGTCGATTCTGACACAGTTAGATCTCGGAATCCACATCAAACGCAAAAGACTTACATCAATATGAGCTCGCCAATACGAATATTACCCTCAGCCCCTTTCGTTGTTAGTATCATGTGGGATGCTGTAAGTCGAGGAACACTCACAGGTTTGGCCATTGTCTTCGGCTAACATCTTGCCCAATGCTTGCTGGTAAAGATCGTCATCATCTTCAATGCTTAGGTCTGTCTCCTTGCATCCACGATTGCCACACTCAGTCTGGGATAAGCGGCGCATCTCATCTTCGACGCGATTCGAGAATTCAAGGCCATAGTTCATGTTGCTGGCTTTTTTAAACTTTCCCTTTCGCTCAAAGCCAATTTTGTCCGCGACCTCTTGGGGTGAAAGTGTGTCAGTTTCAGTATTATGCTTGCTTTCAGCTTCGACCGGCGACTTTCTCCGTAACCAGGAAACCAGGAGCCTTTCTTCTGGTTGAGTTTTCTGTTTGGAAGGCGTGCTGTGTATCCGATTCCATTCTCTCGATAATATTGCCTTCGAGCCTCTGCCAGTTCCGGTTGAATGCATTGCATGCCATCATCATTAATGAAGACCGAGGCTGTCCCCCCTTGCTCCCTATAGTGTTGGATTGCTGCCATGACACTGACCATAGTAGGGACAATGACGCTAATGTGTTTCAGAAATTGAAGATATCATGCGTTTGCGTTTCTCATACCTCTTGAGGCCCTCTTTGTAGACTGGCATTTGAACTGTAATGTGAGGTAGTTCATAATCCTGATGTATTTTTTCGTTTGGCTTGACAGCTATTTGATCTTTTAGTGAGAGGCGATGTACATTAATTGACGATAACTTACCTGAATGATACTTGGAATTTTTCAGACAAGCACCGACAGGAAGTAACAATTGAAATAACCCTGTCACGAGGACGATGAAGAAAAACTTAATATGGTAAGCATGATGATTCATTCTGGGATATATGATCCTTACTAATGAGAACAATGTGAGAGGTGGGATTGTCGCAAGCTAGTAGAATTAGTTGAGTCATTGATGAGGTTCCCGTTAGAAACTGTGAGGCTGACTTACCAGAGCGAACCGAATATATCCCCCATCCCACATGAATTCATTTAGCAGCTAAGGATAGTGTTAGAAAAGGCCCTACCGTGGGATTAAAGAGCTCATACCTTTGAAATACCCAGAGATTGCGTCACAATAACCAGCATGATGGCTATGGTGACTTTGATCGTATGAACTCTCAGGATTGGCCGTGGGCCCGAGTTCATCTCAAGGTCACCTTCATCTTCTCGCTCTTCCAACTGGACTGCCCTTCTGTATATCTCCTTCTTTTCATCCAACCCCCCGAGAGCTAGGGCAGGCTCAGTGACGGATCGTGATGTCTGGTTGGTAATTGACGAGCGCCCAGACATTCGTTGCGTCGTTTCTGTCGGTGCTGTGGAGATCTGGGGATGAGGTTAGCTAGTTATTCGAAACTCGGCTATCAATTGCGCATTGCCACATGCCTGTCCAAGGAGATCCTTTTCCACACTATGAGCGACTTTTATCAGGTTTCGCGGATCGTCGGACCAGATCAATGCAACTTGTTCCCTGAGGACGATACAAGCTCTCGAGAAATTTATAATATCGGGCTGGATGTCCTCTAGCGAGAGTACGATGGGAATTCGAGCACCGGAGGCTTCAGCAACGAAGCACTTTTGGTTGGGCCGAATGGAATCGATTGTGTTGACGATTGTTTCGGATGACATGGACACTACCGCTTCGGTATCGAGTTTTGATACTGTAACTGCTAGTAGTGGGTTGATATCTGCGGGTTGGAATGTATATTGGTCGTCTGTTTTGATCGCAACGCCAGTTTCGGACCATCCATTTGTGATGGATTGACGTGCAGGCTCATCAAACCAACCTAGGAGCGTTGCCCTTCGTGAAATATGCTTGGCCAACTGGAGATTGGAAAGGTTATTCATCCATTACGCAAAGAAGGGGGTAAACAATATCAACAGGGCTGAAATACCAGAAATGGGTCGTCAAAGGCACGGTCTCCAGATGAAGAATAGTTTGACTGTGGACGGGAGACTTGACGGAGAGACGAGTTCTCGGACTGGAACCTGGGAGATGGCATTCGAATAGAGCTCCGACCGGCGACTCGACGAGTTGGAATTCCAAAATTTGGTTCTTCTTCCATCTTCTTTTTGACTGGAAATTCATCTCCCATTGTGGAAAAGGCCAACGTTTTGGATGGATGGAGGGTTTGATGTCTTGAACGGTCGGAGCCAGCTTCTGTTTGACGACAAGATGGGATTTGGGTGATAAAGTCTGGGATCGCAAGAAAAATCTCAGGCACTAGAGCTAACCAAGATAAGATCTTGCTCACTCCACGTTGCCACGGGATTTGACTTCATAAGAGAAGAGAGTGTCAATGGGTCGGTCAACCAGGCGCAGTAAGAGCTTGACTGTGCTGGCTAGGCTCTCATCCACATCGACATCGTGCTTGGAAGATGAAACAGGCACAGCTCGTTCCCAAGACACTATTGGAAAGAATACCGTCCAAGACCTACGGTGTAGACATCACCCTCATTTCTGTTGCATGCATCTGATTCCAGCTGAAGGCCCATATCTGGCTACTGTGGATCCTACTCTGGAGACCTGAGCACGTTGGTTGTTATCTGTTGCATCTTCCAGTGGCATGGATTTCCAGCTGGCTCCATTCAACCTCGTAGGCAGACAGAATATCCAGAGTAGTTCGATTAAGCTCAAAGACATCAGCTGATACCTATGTATCACTCAAATCCACGTTACAGGTCTGCCCATTTAGCTGTTGATGATTCGATTGTTCAGTGGGCTGATAGCTGAAAGATATGAAGCACAACCGGATTTAAGCCAAGCCATGCGCTGGTCTGGCTGTGTTCAGGGGCGAACGCCATGAACACCGCCAAGAAGCTATTCCCGGCGCTATTGGGACAGCCTCAATTTACTGTTGGGCTCACCGCAGTTGTGGCAGCCACTCCTTTTTATTTTCCGCATGCATGGCCAACTGCAGCAACGAAGGCCGTGTTTTGACGAGGGGGACAGCCATGGGTGGTCCTGTCAGTGGTACAATGAGCGCCACAGTCAGGGATTACATGTGTCAGTGTGTATATCAGTTGGCTGATATACTCCGTACGGTTAGTGATAATGCGCAAGGGGGGCAGGCTCGGGCCAGCTACCCCATTGCCGACATTTGTTCTCGTATGATTTGGTAAAAAAGCCGGCGATTGTCGAAGGGGTAGACAGTTAGCCGTTTACCGACAATGGCGTGCGAATCCAGCCGTCGGGTTTATCTCAGCCTTTTCAGGCGGGACATGCTGCATCAAAGTGGGCCATTGCCTGCGG
Source organism: Cylindrodendrum hubeiense (assembly GCA_014621425.1). Lineage (NCBI taxonomy): Eukaryota > Fungi > Ascomycota > Sordariomycetes > Hypocreales > Nectriaceae > Cylindrodendrum > Cylindrodendrum hubeiense. Next base: position 116,337 of record JAANBB010000064.1, on the reverse strand, counting down.
ACAGGCCAGTACAATAGCCCAGGTCCAATAATCGGCCAAAATAGGAAATCCACAGCATGGGTTCCTGGCATTTTCGCACAGCATCGCATAGACGATTGTACCGTGGCTTTCGGCATCCATACTTAATTGAGCGTAGTGACGATAGCCTCGATTTAGAGAACTTAATAGTCTCAAAAATACGAGAAGCCAACGCATCAAAATGCCAAATCGGGGTTTGGGGCTTGGAAAGAGACAGGCTCGCGTGTGCTACGTCATGCTATCACCCAAAAGCAGTGAGTTCAGCTCGTCTCAGATACAGGCTGTGAAATGGATATCTCCTTAATATTGCTGCCAATTTCTTATCATGAAATGCCGACAGGCTGACGGTCCCGATCCTAACCATGAAATAAATGGGCCTGGATGGAGCCACATTGAGATACTTGGCAGACAGTAAGCCCGAGGCGATTCCAATCATTAGTGTTCATATTGGTGCACATTCCAACCGAATACCTATTATCGCATTGGATGCATTAGTTTCCCGATATTCTGCCAGCCTCAGTCCTCATCCCGCGAGGCTACACGAGCCTTATTTTCATTCACCTGATCAGAGTCCTAAACATCTCTCCTACATCAAAAAAAATTAAATACATCGCAATGAATTCCGTACCTGATACGAAGCGGACAGTTGATGTCCAAGAGGAAGCCTTAGATACCGACGATGGCGATGCAAGACGTGGAAGTGTCTATGACGAACACAGAGATTCAACCAACCCTTTCTCAACACCGGTATTTACTACTCCCATACCATCGATTCGGTTCGAAAGACCCATTTCTTCCACCTTGTCTAAAAGTGAGTCGGCCCTTAACATTGACACGCGATACGCACATCGTTGACACACGACCGAATCAGCTCGACCTAGACGGCGCTTCAAGAGCTCCCGCTTGGTTGGAGAGTGAGTACTGCCTCGTTTATTAATTTGACGGTGCTTACGAGTATCCGTACAGATTAGAGAAACCATGGCTTGACAAATCCAAGCTTCATGCTACTTGGGACACCATCATCTTCTATACTGGCGTCATCATCGCTCTTGGTAAGAAAACTACTCTGATCCCCAGACAAGTACTTACGAAGCTCATCACAGGCGTTGCTGGTTATATTAACTATGATGTCGTTCAAAAAGTACCGAAGCATGATGTGAGTAGTCAATCTACCATAGCGCTGCACCTGTTGTTTTCCCGATATTTACAAACCACAGTACTGCTTGGTGATGGACGAAAAGTTCGAAAAGTTGGACCCCAATATCTGGAATCATGAAATACAATTAAACGGATTTGGGTGAGATGCTGGTATGATGCATTTGAGAATGATCCAGCTGACTTTGATTCAAGGACAGGTTCCTTTGACTGGACCACTGATGACCCAGCCAATTCTTATGTGGACTCTGAAGGCCTTCACATCGTTCCGACATTGACTACAGAGTCCACGAAACTCACACTAGGCCAATTGAATGATGGGTGCGTATAAATTTGGAGGCGACTGTGAAAAATGCTGATGTGTTCCAGCCATGTTGTTAACCTGACACGAGACGGTACTTGCACATCACGGGACCAGCGACTCTCCAATCTCACTCTTGACAATCCTTGCTGGGCAATTAGCAATGCGACCAGTGGACACATCCTAAATCCCGTGCGATCTGCCAGACTCACCACCTCGGGAAAGAAGACGATCAAATACGGCCGGGTAGAGGTGGTTGCCAAGATGCCTGCAGGAGATTGGATGTGGCCAGCCATCTGGATGATGCCGCAAGACTCCGTATATGGAGAATGGCCGCGCAGTGGAGAAATCGACATCGTGGAAACGCGAGGCAACGATGCCGAGAAATATCCACTCGGGAACAACATTGTTAGCTCAGCCTTGCACTGGGGTACCGAATACAGCAACGACGCGTGGAGATTGAGCGCTGGTGAGTGGGGTGCGAAAAGGACCAAGTACTCTGAAGGTTTCCACACCTTCGCGCTCGAATGGTCCGAGAAATACCTCTTCACCTGGCTTGACGGACGACTGCGTGTAAGTGACCCGAGACCACCGAAGAAATCCTTTGAGGAAAAAAGTCTGACGCGTTCTATTTTTGTAGCAAATTGTCTTTTTTGACTTCACCAAGAACAAAAACCTATGGGAATACGGCGAGTTTGCTGGCAATGTCGTCAACGGCACAGTACCTTCGGATCCGTGGTCTCAAACCGGGCGGTCCAACACCCCGTTTGACCAGCCCTTCTATCTCATTCTCAACATTGCAGTTGGATCTACTAATGGATGGTTTCCGTACGTCTCCAAAATTACCTATGCTGTTCTGTGGAGTTCCGATTTTGCACAATATGCTGACTACACGTGCGTCTCAGAGACAAAGTAGGTAGGAAGCCTTGGTTTGATAAGAGTACTAAAACAGTGCCCATGAAGGATTTTTGGGAGGCTAAAAGTGCATGGTATCCAACTTGGGGCCCAGTAGAAAGCCGAGGGATGATTGTAAAGTCGGTGCAGATGTGGCAGGAAGGCGCTTGCTAAGTCGATGTTGTTTGCATCGTGCCAACAGCAACTGGGTCAATAGAAGAACAATTGCTTCCGAAATAAGCACCATTTTCACGCGTATCAAAATAATTGGGCAGACAACGTAGCAAAACATAATTCCTCTTTGTCTCAGTACGCTTATGTTTAGGATCTTTCTGTATCTGCATAAGAGGTGCTGTGGAAAGCAAACTCGGCGTCCAGACCCCATTTCAAGCTTCCAAGGTCCGGAAGAAGGTAAACATCGCAATAAGCTGGTTAGAAAATAAAACATCACCATCTCCGATGACCGATCTCGTGGTCCGACGATGTATCATGAGTGGTTGGCAGCATCCGCTGGGCTGGAAACATTCCGCAAGGATCATACAGCTTGATTGCGGCTAGTCTGGATCCAGGTAATCCAAGGCAGCATTATATGCAGGAGATTAAATAGCCTCTTGAATAGTTTAACACCAGGGGCTTCTACAGTGGCTCACATTGGGCGATTTCTGACCCGATGACCCGAACCTAGCCACCGGGGGTATCCATCACGCCCACCATCCCTGGCCACGCGCCTGAATCCGGGATTATGCAGTAGAAAAATCAGGCAACATCTGAATGAGTGGCTGAGTGGCAGCTGCCGGATCTTGAGGCCGGTCTAGACGGCTTGTGGTCACAATACCTTGTTTGCCCTGCCTCGCTGGCCTCCCTGTTGGCCTATCACACCGGCCACACCGTATCCATCCGGCCCAGATTTGAGAGCTCTCCAGGCCTTTATCTTGTGGCTGGCTGACCCTAGCCGCGAGAATGCAAACACGACCCATATTTCCAGGTCTGGATGCTTCGCCTGGATCGATAGTTTTCTCAGCTGCGGCCTCGCCGCTGTTGCTATCAGCATCCAAATACCAACGAAGTAGAGGCTACCGTATCATACCCTGGCATTATACCCCTCACAAATTTGAGCTGACTGCAGACCCCAGCCAGCCCTGGGGTCTCCAGCTGACTGGATGGTCACCAATCCTTCGACTTCCGCTTGTTGAGGGGAGCCGACACTTCGTTATAAACTCAACATCTCCTCTGTCGCATGAAGATTTTTGTTTCCAAGTACTGACATTAGCCTGGTATACAGTTGATTGCTACTGTTCTTTGCCTCCCACAAAAAATGTTGTTCAATTTCGTTACCCTCCTATCCTCGGCTGTGGCCGCTTCTGCCATTCCTCTTGGCTTGGATGCCTCTGAGGTATGTGAATCATTGTTATGTCTTCTTGAAAACAAATCGCTAAGTGGAAAATGACGAGCAGGCAGTGAACTTGGTGGTTCGACAGGCGGGCTCTGTGTCAGTTGATGCTGTCTGTGGTGCCTATAATGGCTCAGCCACCTGCACTGGCAGTCCATTCGGCTCTTGCTGTAGTCAATTTGGATACTGTGGGAGCAGCAATGGCCATTGTGGATCCGGATGCCAGAGCGGCTTCGGAAGCTGCGGAATTGCAACGCTGAACACATGGACAAACATCGGTTGTTTGTCCGACAACACCGCAGCCCGCGTCCTCAACACTTCGATTCTCGTTCCCGGCAACACAATTGAGAAATGTCAAGCTGCATGTGCCGACGCCGGCTTCACGTATGCGGGTGTTGAGTTTGGTACACAATGCTTCTGCGGTACCGCCCTTCAGAATTTATTCATCGAATCGACATCTTGCACATATCCCTGTCCCGGTAACGCTGAGGAAATCTGTGGTGGCTCTAATTCCATCAATGTCTACACCATTGTTCCTACATGGCTGCCCATCGGGTGCTACTCTGACAACACGCTTCATCGCACGCTCAACACCTCGCTAAACCTTGCTGGAAACACTGTTAACAGCTGTCAAGCAGCCTGTGCCAGCGCCGGGTTCAAATACTCTGGGATGGAGTTTGGCAGCCAATGCTTCTGTGGAAACGCGATTATGAACGATGGAGTATCTATTTCTTCTTCTAGCTGTTCTTCGTCATGTCCTGGAAATTCAGCCCAAGTGTGTGGTGGGGCAAATGCTCTGAGCTTGTACCAGCTTGCATGAACATCTTCGAGGGGACATGGCGAGATGATGGAATTTCGGAAGTTTATAAGATAGCCACTCACTTCTCAGATACAAGTTGCTTAGTCTAATTGAACTAATCATGCTTAGAGCATGGGAATTTGTCCTGGAAATTTGCCATATGATTCATCACTCATACAGTAACATAATGTAGAGACCAGGAGCTCGCGAATTAGTACTACATCCTTACTGCCACTAGAGTAACAGAATGCTCTGCTAGCGCGGTCTAAAATTCATGTATAAATTTATTGTTAGTAGGACAACCGACGTTTGTAATAATGATTAGGCGCTCAACAAGAGTTTGACTGACCAACGAAGCTGGTTCCAAAATCATTGCCGCGTCACAAGTCATCGTCAATGCTGAGTGTCGAAATCATCGACTCCAACGCGCCTATTACGGACTCATATACTGCTTTTTGAAGTTGAGTCTTTCCGAGATCAGTACCATAGCCGAAATCGCACCGCAGGCACTTTTGCGTTATCTCCTGGTAACGTGGCCCTAGGGTTGAGCCCACTCTGCCAACTCTCCGTACACCAAGTACATCCTCAGGTTCAAACTTCTTTAGTCGATCAATTTGGAGTAGCGCCACCCCAAGACAGTGCAGTGCCACGTTGTCGATGCCGCAATATAGTAACTCGTCTTCGTTCATTTCCCATAGGTTGCTGCTGGATGACGCCATCTGAACATCCTCTACGTTGGAATCGAGGCCGATTCGCCGGACGCTCTTCTGACCAAACTCCACTCCTACGTGGAGTGTCGGAAGGGCCAGGGTCAAATCCTGGCCACCCTGATGAAGAAAAGACAAGTCCTGAAGGCGCCAGATTTCTCCGAGCCATGGTGTTGCGTGGAACTTGAGCACCGCTGATACCAAAGCCCGCGCCATCTTGAGCTTATCAACCGTCGAGAATGCATCACTTGACGATTCGAGGAGGATGATATCCATAGGGATCGAGTTACCGAGCTCTATGGTAGACGAATGGATCCCTTGACAGAAGCTTTTGCTGGGTGAGAAGAACTGGTGTCGATAGTTCTCCTCAGCTTTGTCGTCGATATGGCCTAAGCAGAGGGGGTTTATGCCCGTCGGTTTCCGACCACATCGAATTATTAGCTCGGAACAAACGTCTTTGGAGCATCGCAAATCCGAGAAAGCAAAAGCCAAGGATTGAGCTACCAGATGGTGCCCTTCAGTGGTTGTTCGGGTGGAACATGACTTTGAAATATGGGCACTGAATCTAACCGTCTTGATTCGCTTCCGAGATGGTGCTTCGTCTGGGTCTGGTAATGGCATGGATGGCTGTGAATGCGGAACCCAATTCATCTGTCTCGACTTGACTTGTAATTCAATGAAGTCGACTTGACCAGCGTTTGTGGTATGGCCCTGACACAAGATGGCAATTGTCATCTGAACGTCTTCGTTTGCCTTCTCAGCCTCCAAAAATAACTTAACCATGTGCCGAGTGTGGCTTGGCTGGCTACATGACCAAGCTCCCACCAGCGCATCATGAAGGGCTTTTGAGGCTCGTCGTATATCAACCCATTCAAGTAGGTTTGTTGCCGGCCTTTTTTTCACCGAGTTATTACACGGCTTTTGTAGTTGATATATTTGCTCTCGTAGGTTTTGCAGGTCGCTGTTTGTGGTTCGGAGATCGTCTAGTCCCGTCTCATACTCAGTTTTGTTGAAAGTCATCTTGAGGCCATTACTGACACGCTTCCAGGTGTCCTTCAGACGCTCATCCTACATTTAAATGTTAGTTATGGGCTACTATATTGAAAAGCAAACGATTAATACCTTCTTTTGCTCCGTCTTTACGGTCTCGAAGCAATCGAGATCGCTCTCAAGTTGCCGGATGATCTCAAGAATACTTTGGACTAGTTCGACACAATCGTCGTAATTCTCCTTCAATGAGGCCCGCAAGTTGTCATCCCAACTCCTCTTCCCCCAATCCCGATGATCTGGGTCCGCTATCATGAGTTGTGCGGTGGAGTCGTCGTAGAGACAACCGCGAAGCAGTAGCTGGCATTCGTTTTCGAACACGCGGCGTTGAACCCTTAGCATCTTATACATCCGCTGGACGATACTAGAGCAGTGTCGGAATGTCTTTAGTTTGGAAGCTAAAACCTGGTACGACTTGAGGGCCATGGGCACGACGCCGAGGATGCCTAGTGCCAGCTCGGCCATTGTTTCGGGATTTACGTAAATGAAGACTCGGCGACGAGTATTTTGCTGGCAAACGAGCAGGGAAAAAGAGAAAAGAAAAGAAATCGAAACGATGAGCGGGGCTAAAAGAGGGAGATAATACATAATGTGCAACAGCACAGCCGAATATTACCCAGCGGCTGAGCAATCAGGCTGGGCTCTGTCCCATGTGAGGCTGTGTGAGGGGATGTGAAAACAAACTGCTACACAAACATCACCAACCATCACTACAGCACCTCAATACTAACGTCAACATCAGTCCGAGCGGATGACGAATGGCCTCTAGCCTTGCGCTACATACCGATTATCATTGCGACAATGAAGTCTTCGAGAGCATTGACCCACGACCGTTGACGAGAGTCGGATACTGGAATAGAGAAGTGGCTGAACCAGATCCTCGCAGTACTGCTAGCCGACTCATTAAGCAATGCGTCTCAGTCTTCAAAATGGTCCTCCAGGGCATGTCCAACAATCCAAAAATTTCGATAAAACTGTTTCGTCGGTTCGAGAAGAGCTGTAGCTCGCTTATATTATGGGAGACGGGATATGGTATCGGCCATGGGAAGCTGGATCAAGCTATTGCGCGTTCAAGGAGTCTGCGTCGATCGATCCTCGAACCGCTTGTTAGCATCAGCAAAACCCTCATTGCCCGTCCGTTGGCCTTGAACTGGTCGTGTTGTTTGATCTCTCTAACTTTATTCAGACTTGATCCCACACTTGGACCTTTGTGACGCCGACGGTGGCGCTAGCAGTTTGCTGGAGTGTGTCGCTGACGAAGCCAAAGCTAGTCTTCATGAGGGTTATAAGGATGCCTCTGACAGCGATGAGAGCGGTAGCGACGCATCTACCTCGGTATCTAGCGACTGGGATGAGGTTGCTGAAGATTTATGGACAGATACCCGGTGTCTTATTGACCTTGATCCGTTGATAAAGTCTCCCGCTCTAGACTTGGTCGACCGCCCTCAAGATACCGCGCAAGGCATAAGGCCCTTGAAACCTTACCTTCCATACATTGAAGATGGCGCTACTGCAAACGCAGTTGGCGAGGTAGGTGATGAGGGGCTCGCCAAGTGGCCACTGCTCCGCACCAACACAGCTGGGCCCCGTCTCATACGCCAACGGCTCCAAGAAGGGGTGCGAGAATCGGGCCGAACTGGCCTCATTGCTCATGAGATGCTCAGTATCAATAATGAGGGTCACCAAGCCGCCGACGATTTCCTCCTCGGTGTTGGCGGATTTGTAAATACACCACAACCTCCCTCTGAGCTGCAACCCTCCTTTGAACCGCACACTACCTCTGAGCCGCAACCTACCTCCGAGCCGCAGCCTCCATCTGATCCGCAACCAGATCGGGTGTCCCCGACCGGGCCCGCGAATGCCACAGAGAGCCTCCAGGAGGAACTCGACAACATGCACCGCCAGAACAGGAGACGACGTCGCGCTATTCGCCGTCGCGCTATTCGCCGTCAAAGACGCGCCAACGATTCCCATGCCAGGCGAACTTATTCGTAGACTCCATTATCGACTGACACGAGACGCCCGCCGGAGGCAGCGAATTGACCGGCCGGCTTTCTACGGTGGATAGAACGGAGACAGAACAGGGACAGAACAAATATAAAAATGAGTTCACAGGGCTCACAGCGGCGAAAATTATGGGCGGTGGAGTGTTTTGAGAAACTGATTGGCGTTCGTAACTAATGGGAAGGAAGACGAATGGACCTGGGATACCTGGTAGGGATTTTGATTTGATACTTGCGGTTTTCGGTGCTTGATTTTGTATGGCTAGGGTGCTTACTGTCATAGTTTGATATTTAAAGACATAGAATGGATCTTTTGCGGATCGAGAGGCACCTGTATAAGCATCTAGGTACATAGGTATACATCATGTGCTATCAAACCAAAGTGCTTTGTTTTTCTTTACTCGGTATTACTCGACTTCCCTCCGGAGAACACCATCATTACTGGAAGCAACACTACGAGAAACGTCACTCCGACTTTGCAGAAAAGACCAAAGCTCAAGCCATTTCGGAAGCGAAGTACCTGTCGATAAGGAATCTGGAGGAACCTCTATCCAGACTGGTACCGCAACAGTTAAGCCTTGGTTCGAGTGCTCCAAGGTTATTATAGATATTAAACGCGAGTATTCCGAAAAGAACGAGCAGGAGAAGATTGAACGGCAAGAAAATGATAGAAGACAGCAGCAGAAGAGACAGAGACACAAGAGACAACGGCATCAGCAAGAAATAAGCCGCCTCAAAGACCTCGAGCGCCGTGCTGACTCCATCGACTCCGCCGACTCCAAGAAGCAGTCCCAGACCTCGTCCACCAAGCCGAAGCGCTCCTCCTCTTCCAAGCCTCACAAAGTTCAGCCTGCCACCCCCGCCAAGACTACTCCATCCCAGGGTCAGAGCACGCCTCACGTGGAGCAGGACGACTTCTTCTACCCCGGCGCCTAAGACGACCGGGAACGTTCTCACACTCCTACTCTGTTCCCTTACTCGACTAACCCAGCTCCGTACGAGCTTCTCCTCCACCCTTACGGAGCAGCCCAGCCCCACACGGTCATCACCACGGTTGATAATTACGGTAACTACCTCACTGCCTCCACCATTCCCGTCACGCTCTCCTCCTTGGCACACTTCAGCGGTGCAATCAAGCGGGAGACGTACCTGAGTGAAGATGGCCTGCCCAAGACCCTAAAACAACTGGCAGCAGATCATGAGTCAGCCATGTGAGAGGCAGCTGCAGCATTGGAGCGCATGAAACGAGCTGAAGCACAGTGACAGTCTTACGCGACTGCATCGACGCAAAGCAATCCGAATTTCTGCAGACCGACCATAACCCAGACACAGCATTTTCACCCTACCCAGAGTGGAGTTGTGGCGAATGGGGAAACTGGCACGCCTGCCCCAGGAACAAATAGCATTTCTGGGCTGGCTCAATCACGCCTCCAGGCTCAGATACCCCAGCCTTCTGCCTCTTCGTCAGTAGCTAGACAAGAGACGCCACAGAGCATGTACTCTCCCATGTTCAGCACCGTTACAATGAAGCAGATGGACTCAGGCGTGGTAGCCAGCCCGCCTCTTATATGATGACCCAGAACTCGCAGATGGAGCAAGCACAAGCTGTGATGGTGAACGACTAGGGTATAACAGAGAATAGCCCCCGACTTATTGCCCTAATTAGGGCCCAGCAACGAACTATTGCACCAAAAACAGCAACTACAGCAAGTTGCTAATCCAGTGCAAGATTTTATCCACAAACAGGCTCAGGTCTTGTATAAAAAGATGTTACAAAGCCTTGCAGATAAATATGGAGGACTTGAACAGATTTCACAAGAAATCATAAAAGGGTCATGCAAGCTTCGTTCACGCAGGCCCCGCATGAGCAAACCTTGGCTCAGCGTAGAGAGCAGCAGATGTCATCACAGGAGCAACAATTACAGCACCTGGAAATGCAAGCACAAAGACAAGCGCAAGATAGCTAGCTTGGGATGATCAAAGTGAGCTCGGGGCGGATGGAACGATAGACAGTTGGCAGGGACGGGGGCTGAAGCTTAGAAGGTGACAACTTTTCGTGATTTCGCGTTTCTGTTGAGTTTGGGGATGTTTAATTTATACCCCATGGAATTCTTTCGGGTCAGAACAGAAATATCTCACAGATGCGTTTCCTGGGGGGCGGGTGGGTTTTGGTCCTTAATATCGAGGCGAATCGTCAAAGGTAATGCATATGAGGGAATCTGATCCAACTTCCATGTGATGAGGAATCAGCCAGGAGTGACATGCAGCGACGAGGCCCGATAGACAGCCGATACTTCATGGTCAGGCAATGACTCCCACTCCAGGGTCCCTGATTCTTATCTAAGTATGAATTAACTGAGATGCAAATGTAATAAAGACCTCCCGTAGTTATAGAAATAAAAGATCCCCTAGAAAATATCTCGAGCTCACTGTGGAACATAAGCGACTGCCTCAATCTCGATAAGCATCTCTTCGAACGCCAGCTTTTCTACGCCTACTGCCGTCCAGATAGGTTTGTGATCTGGAAACCATTTCTCCAGATTCTCCTTCATTGAAGCAAGAGCCTCAGGAGACAGTTTGGGATGGTACGAATTAATGCGAAACACTTGCGACATTCCCTTGCCTCCTGCGCTCTTGATGGTGTGGTCTATGTTGGAGAAAGCCTGGCCAATCTGGGCCTTGAGATCTCCAGCTAAGACTGCAGGGGCTGAGTTGGGGTCCCATCCGCCTGAAGAATATTAACATTGCTTTCATGTGGAGGGACAGCTAATTGAGCACACCTTGGCCGGATATTTCGATTCTATCCCCAACCCGAACAGCTTGGTTGTAGCCATAGTTCTCCAGAGCGAACTTGCCGAATCCATCATAGCTGAAATATTCAAGGTCCGACATAATGATAAATTATTTTTCAATTATTTGATTAGGGATAATATGTTGTAGGAGCACTCTAAAATGTGCATTTATACTCAAGCGAGCTCACTTTGGTAATCCACCTGTTCCTTTGATGTGATGATGCACTTTTGGAACAGGCTGCAATCGCACGATGTTATCTCCGAGATGCCGAGATCCCTGCACGACGAACCATGGTGCCATCGGGCCCCTCGAGTGTTATCGCACTTGAAGATAACGTATCTTCCGGATGTGCAACCTGCCCCTCGGGTGGTATACTCAGCCGCTATCGATGCATTGGATTCGAGTTTGACCATGGCTTTCGGGATCGGTATAGATATGAGCCAAATGGCGATAAGGGCAGAGTGCTGTCCTGGTCGGCATTTGCCCAGCACGCGTCTGGTCCCAACTCCACCACCCTGTGACGAATTTAGCAAATCGTGGGTACAAGAACGTGATCTAATATTCACCATCATCTTCTTAAAACTTTTTCTGGATTGAAGAGTGGAAACAATGCTTGACGAGGCCCTTATCCAGACCCTAATAAACGACGACGAAGTGCAAGTCAATTACTCGCCAAAGCACAATAAGTTCTGAAGGACACAGCAACATGCATAGATCCGGTAACAGCAAGAGTACACAAGAAAATAGCCCTGAAGCATCAAAAGCAGTAGATGGGAACGTCGATGCTGTACAGAACCTGTCAACTCTTCCTGCGACTGAGTCTATCCCGCCTGGCAGAATTACGGCTGTCAGAAGCCATGTCGGACTTCTAGGGTGGATCTCACTGATACCGGAAATAAACAACCCTTATGCCTATGAGAAAAGAGTGAAATGGACGATAACCGCTGTTGTGGCTATCGCTGCAGCCACAGCACCAATGAGCGCCTCTATTTTCTACCGTGAGCAGGCCCCAATCTAAATGAGCGCGAAACTTGTCGAGCAGCACTAACATTTCAGTGCAGCTAGTATTCAGGATATGTCAAGAGATTTGCAGACATCATCGACAGTCATCAATCTTTCTGTCGCTTTCTACCTGCTCTCGTCATCTATCTTTCCATTGTGGTGGTCATCCTATTCCGAGACAGCAGGAAGGCGAGCTATATTTTTAATATCGTTTCTACTCAATATCCTCTTGACGTTCGCTTGTGGAATGAGCTCCAACATTGCTATGTTGATAGCATTTCGGCTTCTCTCAGGTGGCGCAGCTGCATCCGCTCAGGCCGTCGGCGCCGGCACTATTGCCGATATATGGCGGCCCGAAGAACGGGCGTACGCGATGAGCATATTCTACCTTGGTCCATTGGCGGGGCCGCTGTTCTTGCCAATGATTGGAGGTGTTCTTACTGAAAGATTTGGGTGGCGAAGTGTCATATGGTTCCTGACCGCGCACGGCGTTTTGGTCTTGATCTTGATCATGCTTGCGTTGCCGGAGACGTTGGCAAAGCGAAACACAGGCGTGGCACAAACAGGCGATGATAGTACGAATGACGAGGTTGCGAATCTGAATGAAGGTTTAACTATCAGAAGAATAGTCAAGTTCACCAAGCGTCATCTGATCGACCCTTTGGCAGTGGTGGCGTACCTGCGGTTCCCTGCTGTTGCAATTGTTATTTATATTGCTTCCGTTGCGTTTGGGTCATGTTATGTTCTCAACATATCAATGCAAGCTGCATTTTCAGAACCACCTTATGAACATTCACCAACAATAGTCGGCCTTCTTTTTATCCCCAACACTATAGGTTGTATCCTAGCATCTGTGCTCGGTGGCGCCTGGGTTGACAAAATCATGGTTCGAGCTGCAACGAACGCCGGTCGGTATGACTCTGATGGTCAGCCCATCTTCCTCCCTGAAGATCGAATAGGATTGAATGCTTGGATTTCTCTCACGGTCTACCCTGCGTCACTCATCTGGTATGGGTGGACTATTCAGCATGGAGTTCACTGGGTGGCGCCATCAGTTGCAGTCCTGTTTTTTGGGGGCAGCGTGATGATGGTCTTTAGCGCAACAACGACAATGGCGACAGAGTTCATGCCACGGAGGAGCAGTAGTGGTGTTGCGCTCAATAATCTCATTAGGAACGTTTTTAGCTGTGTGGGAACCGTCATTGCACAACCTCTCATTGACATCATGGGCCATGGCTGGCTTTTGACCATGGTTGGGATTCTAGCATGGGCAACTGGATACATGTGTATCATATCTTTGAAAAGAAGGGGTGAAAGGTGGAGAGACAAAATGGAAAGGGTCTTAGATGCGCAGTGTCATTAGAGTTGCGTTACTGCGTAGTAAATCCTGCATATTGAGATTATTAACATGATAGTCTTGCTTACTATCATAACCTCGATGTAGGAAATGCTTGTACCTGAGAAATATCCCCCAGTTCTATGTCGCATAAGAACTTTGGACTTTTAGCATGCTTGCAATCATTTCTACATTGTTCACGATCTAAGGTGCTCCAGACACAATGACTAACAAGGCCCCGGGAGAATGGAGCATGATATGATATAAATTTATAGGAATTCCCCGTGGAGAGTCACGCTAGTTATATGGAACTTTTACCATCCACTGCAATAGTTCAAACACGAGCTGTGCGACAGCTGTCGCTGTAGTCTGGGATGCATCGTCATAGACTGGCGAAAGCTCCGCAACATCAGCCCCAATAATGAGGACACCTGCATTGCTAAGGCCTCTGAGCACAGCTACAAGTTCACGGGTCGACCATCCTCCAATTTCGGTCGTGCCGGTAGCTGGAGCAAAGGCTGTAAGTGGTGTAAGTAAAGCACTTCGAAATTTATGTTTGACACTCACCAGGATCGAGAACATCGATATCGATGGTGACGTAGACAGGATTGTTACCAACTCTCTCTACTATTCTCTCAACAATTGCATTGATACCAATTGTATCGACATCTGTAGCCATGATGCACTGGAATCCGCATTCAGCATCATGCCGAAGATCCTCATTCTTGTCAAAGAGCACTGCACGAGTCCCAACATGAATGCTAGTGTCGTTTTTTAGAAGACCTTCTTCATGAGCAAAGTGAAGAAGAGTCCCATGCGTAATCTCATCATACTTATTTAGTCCCCCACCCCACTGCGCGGGGTTCCAGGTATCAAGGTGAGAATCAAAGTGAATGACTGCCATCTCACCCCACACAGGATACAGGGCACGGAGGGAGGGAAGTGCTAAATGGCGTATCAGTATTGGACCTGCCATGATAAACAATGCAGAATTCGAGACGGACTCACTGATAGTATGATCCCCACCCAGGGTAATCAAGCGAACTTTGTCACCCTTCACCGTGTCCTTGGGCTTTCGAGATGCCATTGAGTGAAGTCCAGCACCAAGCTCCTGAACCGCCTCATATTTGTCAAAAACAGAATTAGGAATGTCTCCACAATCGACAACAGTAGCCCAGTCTAAGAATGGGTTGACCATGCCGTGAGCCATGCTTTCATATGTTAATGAAATGACCAAGGAATTATCGCATCAAGTTATATCTCACCTCCATGAGATGAACGGAGCCATTCGTTGCGCGGCAGTTCGAGTAGCTGCCGGGCCGAATCGCTGCCCAGGGCGATAGCTCACACCCAAGTCGAAGGGCATACCCACAATACCAATGTCAAAGGACCCGTCGTTCTCAGGTACAAAGCAGTTCGTCCAGTCAATATGGGCAAAGGTCGCAATCCCGGGCATTGGGGAGTCCTTGCCAAAGTTGTCATACATGTGAAACTCTTGGGGTGCATTTGGCCTGGATCCCATCAAAGAATAATCGTCCGGGGGACGGTAGATGGAAGTCTGGTGAAAGGTTTGTGCTTCTTGAGGCTCATTGCCTAGTTTGATCTGATCTCTAGGCGGTTTGGGAACATATGCGATGGCGCCAAGGAGCTGGTTGCTCAGCGACGCTACGGCGAGCAAAGCTACTGAATAATTCATAGCAAAATAATGGAATAATGAAATGAAGGATCTAATTGAATTGGAACCCAATTGCAGGATGGCTCGAAATGGAAGTGTTAATAGCAAACAAGATGTTAGGCTGACTCAGCGGACTGCACGAGATTCCCAATTTAGCTGGCCGAGAACCCCAATTTGGCTCGCCGAGACATCCAGCTGATCCGACTGGGAGCAGATAAGGTAAGATACGGCAAGCGTCGGACTCAACCACCACATCGGCCGAAAACTCGGGATAGATAAGACTCCAGATATCGGAAAAGGGTTCAAGGAAAGTCCTACGAGATAAACAAGCAAAATACATGGCCCCAGGTGGCGTGTTTACGATTATAATGCGTTCGCTATACCAGCAGTCATGGGCACTAGACGGATGCCGGGTGTTCCGAGATGCGCAGATTTCCCCAGGGTTCCGGAACAAAGTAGTCATTACGCCATTGAAAGCATTTCGAGCTAGTCTCTCGGAAGATCGGCACGTGAATTGGTGAATTCAATTCTGTTCACTCTTAGTGCTATATTATCATAGTCATGACTATGACCTTTCCTTCTACATCACCACCACAGCCTCCACTATCCCATTCCCTGAGCAAAATGGACGGAAGCGACCCTGCGCAATCTGATAATTTCTTATCGTTTCCTCCTCAGGTAGCGTCCTCCGAGAGAACACCGCTACTTGTTAATGGAAGGCCCGAACACATCAATGCCAGGGCTCACCCAAGCAGGGTTGAGATCGATCCTGAAGTGGCACAACAAGAATTGGGATACGGCTGGGCGCAAGAGGCTCGGATATTGTCAAAAAATTCTATACCTTTGATAGTCGCAGGTCTATTGCAGCATTCGCTTGGTCTTACAAATGTCTTCGCAGTTGGCCATCTTGGCAAGACTGAGCTGGCCGCAGGCATGTAAGTCCGAGCCTAGTGCAAAAGAAAGTGATAATAACACATCATAGTTTCCTTATCAGTCATGTCAGCAAATATTTCAGGGTATGCTGTCTATCAAGGCATGGCTACCGCCCTCGATACACTCTGCGCACAAGCTTATGGATCTGAGAAAAACCATTTGGTCGGCCTTTATTTCCAGCAGATGGTCTTCTTTCTCTGGATATTGACTATCCCAATATCGGTTGTTTGGTATCATGCCGACAAGATTCTGGGAGTAATAGTGCCCGACAAGAGTACAGCAGATCTCGCCGGGCTCTACCTACGAATTTTGTTATTGGGCGCACCAGGATATGCATCGTTCGAGGCCGGCAAACGATTCCTACAGGCACAAGGGATTTTCCATGCTACGACCTTTATCCTGCTTTTCGTTGCTCCATTGAATATGTTCATCAATTGGTTTCTCGTCTGGAAAATGCAATTGGGGTTTATTGGGGCCCCCATTTCGGCTGCGATTAGCAACAACCTGCTTCCGTTCTTCTTGTTCCTCTATGTCTACTTCATTGACGGTAAGAAATGCTGGAATGGGCTTACAATGAAGGCATTCCAAAACTGGGGCGTAATGATTCAACTGGCCTTTCCGGGATTTTTTATGCTCGAAGCCGAGTTTGTTGCCTTTGAAGTGTTGACTCTTGCCGCCTCATACATCTCCACCACACAACTGGCTGCACAAAGCATCCTCAGCCCCCTGATTGCACTGACTTTCCAGGTTCCCTTCGCACTGGCGGTCGCTTCTTCGACTCAGATAGGGAACCTCATCGGGGCTGGGCTTATCCACCCGGCGAAACAATGTGCCAAGGTAAGATCCCAGCGGCGGGGTGAACGATGACAGCTTCTAACTGGAGATAGATGGCTGCGGTCGGCGCTTGTTTGGCTGGAGTATTCAACTTCAATTTAATGATAGGTCTCGGAGGCTCTGCTGCTCGTTGGTTGACCAATGACGAAAGCGTTATCGAGCAAGTCATCAAGGTTATCCCTATCATTGCTGCTTTCCAACTTGTTGATTCCTTAGCAACAACCATGAATGGAACCCTGAGGGCTCTGGGGAATCAGCTAGTAGGAAGTGTTATTAGCATATTCTGTTACTACATTATCGCTATGCCAATTAGCTTTACTGCCGCCTTCTGGCTGCAGTGGGAGCTAGTCGGTCTTTGGACTGGCATTGCCGTTGCCCTTACCTTGTTAGACTCCCTCCTCGTGTTAACCGATTGAAATCTAATGATTATTTGACAGGAACTCGGTGATCATAGGAGGATACCTTCTTTATTGCACATCCTGGGATGTTGCTGTCAGTGCAGCACAAGAGAGAAATGCAAAGGCAGCCTTGGACACATGGCCCTAAGGAAGCCACACAGCCAGAGGGTAGTGCAAATCTACCTCGATCATTTTGTAAAGAAAATAAGATCCACATAACATGTGTAGCTGAATGTTTAGATTAAATAGTTTGTGAAAAAGGCCCAAATTTTATGTATTACCCATATTAATCGTCACCTGGTAACCACTCCTGGTCCCAGTGCTGAGTAAATCCAGATGACCATATTTGATCAAGATGAGATAAAATTTGAATCTGCTCCTGAAAGAAATTGGACGTTAAATGTGCATTTATGAGCCTGTTGTGATACACTATTCAAATCGACTTTATATCTGGTCCCCAACGTCGTGAAATGAGATCTCATCGTTGTTGAAATCATTTACACGCGGCTTACTTAATGAGACAAGGGTGCTGCATAATTCTTGTACGTTCCTGACCGATGCATTGGCTTCTGCGAACATTGATAACCCATTGGTGACCTCCTCTAGAAGCTCAAAGTCTTTCCTGTCTGATGTTTCTACAACATTACAGAACAGAGTAAAAAAGGGACAAAGGGGGTATAGTAGCACAATCCTATGAGCATTTATTAAATGTTGAGCGTAGACGGAGAGTGGCGATTGGTTTTAGCATTTAACTTACCAGGCTACAGATAAACAGTAGGCGTTTTGGTGTCCGCCAGCTTTCAGACCATGTACTTCCATGTTCTGGAGTTCGGAGAGTGAGCGTCTTGCGTGCTCCAGGCAATTTTCCCTGACGTGTTGATCGGTCGAAAAGTTCGGATGTAGACGGGTGATGGTAGTCATGATTGTGAAATAAGTAAAGTCCACGCCCATCCACTCTCCTTGCAAGAGGTGATCAGTGCAGTGCGGGGGATGCAACCGAAACTTGAGAATAAGTCAACTGGTGGATGAGTGAAATGTGTTGGCAATGGGCACATACCTTTCGAATTTTGACTCTAATATCATTCATCTTCAAGCGTAGAGACTTAATAAGGCCCGTTTTATCGTTGCTTGAACGCAATCGTGAAGCTCGCATATCCCGAGCAATTGCATCTTGGACTTTGGCAAACTCGACATAAATGTTGAAGATGGGAGCACTCGGCATGTTCACTGCTGGCGGGATCAGCATGGCTGCGTTGACTTCCATCTCAGGTAAGAACGAGCGGCGGCCTAAAGTCATTGATAAAGACTTGTCCAATATGTAGCAATGTCCAAGACACTGGCGAACTTCTAAGGAATCCTGCTCAGAAGCTCCCGAAGCCAGGCTTGCAAAGTAACGGCCGCCCATTTGGGCACAGACAACACAAGCGGCGGCACTCAGCTGGGCACACTTATCAACGCTGCCTGCCATCTGAAATAACATTGCCTAAATAGGAGAAATACTGTCAGTTGCAATCATGATATTCCCCTTTGGTTGGGATCTAGGCTTGACTTACACCAGCGAGCAGTGCTTGAAGTAGCGACAAACTGACAGGGTTAAGTACACTGATGTAGCCGAGGGCCGTAAATGCATTCTTTCGATATCTCTCTTGGAGAGACTTATGCCGTTCTTTCATGGACGGAGTTTGGCCTTCGGCCTCGAGTCCGACCACAAAGGTGAGTGCGAAGAAGTTGACGCATACAATATACTGTACTCGAATATGACCTTGAACCTGTTGATCTATGAGAGCAAATGCCATCCGCTCAAATGTTCCTTTGGAAATGATGGATGCAAGTTCTGAATGAAAGGAGGCGGCAACAGTGCGATACCCTAAGGATATGAGTATTTTGATGAATCTCGAACTCGGGAAGCTTACCACTCAATATGTAGCACATGGCTTCGGCAGAAGGGTACATGTTAGGGTCACAAAAGTCTGCTTTTCCTGTAATTATACTTGTAACATCCGTCATAGATTTATCTTTGATGGAAGAGGTTTGGGATGACAAGGTCATGGCCAGCTCAAGAATCTCACGTTCTTGAGGGCCAAGCCTGGGGTTTTCTGCAAGTTCGCTCTGGATATAAGCTTGAGCCTCGAATATTGCAGCTATCTGACCCTCGTGACTGCTGCCTTGGTCTGACGATGTTTGTTGCGGCAGACTGGGATCTGAATGGCAGTCCCATGAAGACCTTGTAGGCGGCCGATTTAAACTCTGCTGAGAGTTGGGTCTCTCGGCACTCGGTTCAACCCGGTCCATCAAGTCTGGCCAGGATGTGCTCTCGCCTTGGCCAAGAACCCAATTGGGAGGACTTTCCCTCGGACTTACAGGCTGTAACTGGTCATTGTTGGGTACCATCTCATCTTGGAATGAGTAGCTGGTCATATCTGGCGATTTGGTGGGCTCTCGGGCTTGATTCGCCTCGTTATCCAATGGCTCAACTCTGTCGTCGTTAGTACGAGCTTGAATGTAACGAAGACGGGAAATTATCTAACGGGCTGGTAATCTGCTGCCAGAGTTGACGTCTCCGCCTCGTACGCTTCACCGACCTCGTTCGCAGGCATTTTGCGAAGGACTCGGTGCAGCGATCACAGGGGTCTTTCCTGTCACATCTGACCTGAAAGACGCCACTAGTCAGCGCATTGACAGTCAATTAAGCACAGGATGTGCCGCTACATAATTTTACCTTTCTGTAATGGCAAAGATCACACTGTTTGGAAATGTGGCCTATCAGCGAGCTGCCAAAGCTGAAGGGTGCCAAGGAAGGGTGGGGTTACCGCAGTGAGAGATTGTGTACTTGATTGGGGGTGATGCATTGTGCTAGTCATACTGGGCCAATGCTGCAAAGATCGGCAGGAACGGGGATCAATCGTATCTGGCCAGTATCGCGCATTCAATTCAACTCGACAATGAGTTGGTTTGCAGGACGTAACATGATACCCCGCGCGTTGTGGACTGGGGGCCACGGGAACATCGCTTATCGACAGATGACTCCTCTACTCCGTATCTTGGGACATTTAACACACGTGCACAATAAGTCAGGGGTGGGTCATTCTTAGCGAATCAGATGCTAAGGTTTTGGTGTCAAGGGTCGTATCTTAACTCGTATCTAACCAGAATCTCTCGCTATCGCTCCCAGTTATCGCTAGCTGGGTTGTTATCAGTGCATGTCGCTTTTGCTGCTCCCCGGTTGCAGCCACTGCATTTTGACATCAGCCGACAGTGAGAGTACATTTGGTTTGGTGCTGATAAGTTTCCATGGCCTTGTCTACATTGCATCTTTTGTTGGTATCGAATGGCCGACACTTGACGGGATCTCGCCTCTATATCTGATTGAGTGTCTCCCGGAAACCACAGCAGCAATTGACCTGCAAGCACTAGATACCCTTGAATTTTGTCTCGCTTGATCTGCTGCACAATGTCTGAGAAAATTGCGACCAAATCCGAAGGCGCAAATTCCGTCTCCGATGTCGACTTGGAAGTAGTTGCGATTACCGGTGGGGATGGGAAATTGCAGCGCAACTATGGCGTGTGGACCTTGTCTGCACAAGCCATCGTGCTCCCTGGCTCTTGGGCCTTTGCAGCAACTGCGCTGACAATTGCCATCTTTGGTGGCGGAGCACCCGTTGCCATCTGGGGAACCATCTGCATCTCTGTATGCCTTTGCGTGGTGGTTGCTTGTCTTGCCGAGTTCGGCTCTGCATACCCATCAGCAGCCGGTTGCACGCACATCGCGTCAAAGGTGGCTGGACCGAAATGGGGCCGCTTTTGTGTGAGTTTTCAGAGTTTATTATTTATTGCGCATCTCAGACGGACTTGATTTTTCAACATTATAGCAGCTTTAACTACATAATTGCTAACCGACCACAGGGCTATATGACCGGAGCATTCCACTGCCTCGGTGGTCTCTTCTCGCCGCCGGCGTTTTTAATCGTCTTGTCGCAATTGATCCTTACCTGCGCCGCAATCTTTCATGATGACTACAACCCTACCCGTTGGCAAGTATTCTTGCTGTATCAATTTTGGAATGTGTTCGCCCTGTTGGTCCTGCTCTATGGTAGTCGCATTTTACCATTGTTGAGCTCCATCGCCTGTATGAAGACAAACCCCACCTTTGAAGAACCATAGCTGACCATGTATTCAAGTTGTCTTCTTGGCCGGTGGACTCTTTCTCACGATTGGACTCCTTGTTGGCTTCAGTCCAGTCAAGGCTGCTGACGAGTAAGATAAGCTCACCCTGTTTTAGAAGCACTGTTTGTTAACTATTTCTATAGCATCGTCTGGTTCGATTTCCAGAACTTCACCGGGTTTGAGTCGCCAATTATGTGTACCATGTTAGGCTTATTAGGCCCAATTTACGGGTTTGGGCCCCCTCACTTCATTCTCAACATGGCAGAAGATGTCAAAAACCCTTCCAGAAACTTGCCCATTGGTCTCGCCGCCCAGCAGATTGGAAGCACGATAATGTAGGTTCTAGGTCCGGTCGCATCTTGCTATCGGTCTTTGTACTGATATTTGCAACTCAGGCTCCTCGGCTTCTACATTGCCGCATACTATACGGTCCTTGATTATGATGCGCTTTTCCAGTCCTCATTCCCTTCCGTGGTTGGAGCGGTTTACCTGGATGCAACAAATAACCGTGCCGTCACTCTTATTCTGCTACTAATTGTCCTGGTCCCAGCATTCTTTGCTTGCTTTAATTATTTCTTAGCAAACATTCGCCTTATGTATGGGTTTGCAAGAGACGGAGCTGGTAAATTCCCCCATTGATTCTTTTCGTCATTGAATTCTCACGTAACTGCAATCGCTGACACATCCCAGTCCCATATCACACTTGGTTTTCCAAAGTCGATGCTTACCGCAATATCCCTACAAACATGCTTTACGTATCGACATTCATCAACTTCCTGCTTGGATTTATTTATCTCGGCAGCCAGGCAGGGTTCAGTATCATCTTGGGATCTTCAGGCATATTTTACGGTAGGTTCTCAAAGAAACACCACTCTTTACAAGAACGCACCTTGACAATCTTTAGCTGCCGGTTACATCGTCTTTTTCGTACCCACAATCTTGAATCGCCGTCGATATATTGGCAATGGAGTTTTTAAGCTTCCATACAGTGTCGGGATGGCTTTTGCCATATTCACGGTTATTTACGAGGCGTGGACCATGGTTGTCTACAGCCTGCCTCCCGGTTACCCGGTTACCGCAAGCAATGCGAACATGACGCCGGTATTCCTGGTTGCTGGCACAATTCTCAGCCTGTCAGGTTATTATTTCCATGGTCGCAAACATTTTCAGACAGACGTACCAAATGGATTAGAGTAATAGGTCTATTATTTAAACTACGAGTAACTTGAGGTGAGATTCGTTATAATAAATTCGGTTATCACTGTGTCATCATACCATCTGTTCGCATCATATTGAACGTTATGCCATTTTACGATATTAAGAAAGCCATGGCCTCGCTTCTTGATCTGCCACCGGAGATCCCTGATGGGACTCTCTCATGCTACTGGGCGAGATCCTTCTATCGCTGCGGAAAAGTTGTAAGCAACTCAATTAGGTCAAATCTCCGTTACGTTATTCTGCCAAGGATGCATGGACTTGGTAGCTTGGTCCCCACTCATCGAAGGGTAGATGAGGCGCTGACTTCCGGCACATAGAGCCAGGCCTCGCTAAGTCTCACAGTTCGGATATGGCGACGTTTTGGCACGTCTCAGTAACGTGTCTTACTTGAATTGTTTGATCTTTTGGCCTCATGCCTACACTGGTCCATTGCAAGGTTGGGCATGCCGCCCTATGTAACCCTGGCTGCTAGCACGGACAAAGCCACATATCAAGGCCCGCTCAACATCCGTATTGGGATAGTGGCTTAGTAACAGGCGACGACTAGACCGCTTCCAAGCGGCATGCAAATCGGGCCTGGGATTCAATCCTCTCAATCATCGAAGATGGAAGTCGCTGCACACGCGCGCAGGCGCAAAGGTGAGAACCGCAACCCCAGAGCACTCTTCCATAGTTTGGCATCTAGATACTGATCGGTTCGGCCGTAGCCTGCGACTTCTGCGTCTCAAGAAAGATCAAATGCGACGCATTGAAGCCAATCTGCACCAACTGCACGCTCTATGGAGTTGGCTGCAGAATCACAACTACTAGCATGGGGAGGAGGAGAGCTCCTCTACGAACCACTGAACCAGCACATGCAGTGTCACCATCGCCGCAGTAAGCAGAGCGGTCCCATCGGTCACCACAGCCGACTGATGAATCCATATCGCTAATGTGAGATCTAGGCCGGACCGAGTCGAGGCTATGGAGGCCCGTCTTGCAAGTATTGAGTCCCACTTAGCACAGCTCGCAACGGCGCAACCAAGTACAACCGGGTCGCTTCCGCAAGACATTCACCATAATGCAGGCGCCGATTCGTTCACACCGGCGACAACTGACCGCTCAGGCACCTGGGGACCCTCACCATCAATGAACAAGTGGAACGATGTCGAACCCGCAAGCCTAGCATGCCTAGGCTTTTCCCTTCAACAGGTAGACGCGGACATGATCGTCACAACGAAGCAACCGGAACTTCCACCTTTGTCGGAAGTCTTGCCAACCGTGGATAACTATTTCCAGAACTACAATCGCCTCACCCCGCTGTTTGACGAACCTACCTTTATGCGCATATTGTTGGACTGGTATTCGTCCCCTTCAAAGCGGTCAGTGGTTCCCTGGGCTGCCATCAACATCGTATTAGCAATTAGTTTTCGCATTCTGGACGATCTGCCCATGGACGACCCCAGGCTGTCCCATTGTGTGCGTAACGTCCAGTCTGCAATGGCAGACTTGATGACCTGGCGTGAGGATCTCATGGGAGTACAAGTGCTATTGGGCTTGGTAATAGTCTACCAAGGATGCACAAATCCACAACTAGCCATCGGCCTCGTGGGAACCGTTACCCGTCTGGCCCAGAGCATGCGGTTACCTTCGAAACAGGCCCTTATCGGCCACTCTCCCGCAGTCGCGTTACGCAGATCTCGCATCTTTTGGATTGCGTACATAGTAGACAGAGTAAGCACAAGCATATTAGGTCAGCCGGCAAACCGCTAACTTTGCAGGACTTGTCGCTCCGGGCTAAAGCCCCGTATACCCAGCTCGACAGCGAGACCGATGTCGAACCTCCGGAAGAAAACCCCGAAGACGGAATAGGCGTCTTGCACTCGGCTAAAAGCAACGTCCGATTTAATTACTTACGTGCTCGCGTGCAGCTTGCTTTTATCGAGGGCAAAGCTTATGACGTTCTATACAGTCGAAGGGCACAGAATCTTAACCCACAACAGAGACTGGCTAGTGTCTCCCGCATCGAGAACATGCTTTACGACTGGCACAAGAAAATCCCGGAAGAGTTTCAACACGCAGACACCATAGCTCAACTACCTCAGATGTACATTCAAATACTCATGAACATGTACTACCGGCACCTTGAGTGTCTATTTAGGATCCACTCTGTCTTCTTGTTTGATGATGGCTGGATGAGCCGGGTCAACTGCTACCTCTCTCCGACCGTCATCGAGATCAGAGAAGACGAGGTAGATGGGGAAGTAGTCCGCTCAAACTTGGCACCGCTCCCCAGCGGCTGGGCAGCGTGTGTCAAGTATTGTCGATATTGTCTAACATTAGCCAACTTGGGCAAGCAGACGGAATATTCTTTCTGGTAAGCTTCCCTTAACTCTGTCCAGATCAACGATCGTATCTGACTGTCTATTCAGGCTTCAAACATGTGGCGCCTCGTCGTGCCTGATTATATTACTCATCAACATGATTGAGTTCCCGGCTCATGAGCTCGTTTCGACTGATCGACAGCTGATTGATGGGGGGCGCGAAATCTTTGGCCAGAGGAAGATGAAAACTCCTCATGAATATTGTGGCCTGCTCACCATTGCTGACGAATTGGATCGACGGGCGCGTGGACAGGTGAAGCGCATTGCTCAGAGCCAGGCAACAGAATTCTCTGGTTTGATGGATGACGAACTTGGTACGTTTGAATGGGCTACGCCGACTGAAATGCATACATATCCACAGATTTAATTAGAACTATTGAGCGATTCGATGTCATAGGGAGGGAGGTAATCGAGACAATATATACCACATTCCTTGCATGTCACTGGAAACGACCCACGATGCGCAAAATCTGATGCGAGTCAGACGGAGCCCCTCGGAGTGTGGTGAGGTGGAACTCCGCGGAACTCCGTGCAGCTCCGCGTACTCCGTCCATCATCCCGCCCGTATATTCCCCAATGAAGGTGTATTGTTAGGAGCTTGTCTCTGAAGAAAAGCAATGAGTTCATTGTGAAAGGAGAGATTAAAGCTAGGGAAATAGTACAAATAACATGGAATGTTTCTCCCCAAACCCGCGTCTCCGTAGATCATATTCGGGTCGATCAAACTGCTAGCTCTTCAATATGACCGGTACAGTCCTCATCACCGGCGCAAACGGGTCCCTGGCACTACCCTTCGTCGAGCGTATCCTGACATCCTATCCATCGTACACAGTAATCGCGGCCGTGCGCAACCCTTCTCCAGAATCCGACTCAAATACCGCGAACCTCACTCGGACGATATCATCCCACAACGGAGCGCGTGCTCACATCGAAGCTCTCGACCTCGCTTCGATCAAAAACATCCGATCATTCTCCAACCGTATAGCCGAGCGCGTTGCCAACGGAGAACTGCCGCCCATCGATGCGATTGTTTGCAATGCCTTTACATGGTCACTGAACGGCCAGTTGTCCACCGCAGATGGATTCGAGAGAACATTCCAAGTTGGTCACTTGGCCCACTACTTGCTTGTACTCAAGCTACTTGGGTCGATGGCTCCCAACGGGCGAGTCGTAATGCTGGGCTCGGCCAACCACTACCCGGAAAAGCCAGTTCCCATTTCGAAACTTGGTGCTGAGTTCCCAAGCGAAATTGACACCCTCATTAAGCCTGGTCCTGATAGCCCTGGAGATGAACATGACCGTGGCTTTCAGCGGTATGCCACCACAAAACTAGCCAATGTCATGTTCATGCAGGACCTAAACGACAGACTCCTAAATGTATGTCAAGCCATCCTGCTTTTACAAGCAGCTGCCAAGCATAATATCCTGCGCCAGGAGATAGCCTCATGTATTCTAACTGAACATAATGCTTATTTAGGACCCGAAACTATCCGGCATCACCGTCACAGCCATGGATCCTGGAGGTTTGGTAGACTCACGGGCCAACGCCCTCCAAAAACCGGCCATGAGGGTAGTTTTTGCGGTCGCCAATGCCATACTTCCGCTCGTGAAGCGATTCACTTCGGAGATCCGTCGATCGATAGACTCAGCCCAAGACTTGGTCGAGTTGAGCGTTGGGGATAAGTTCAAGGATGTCAGGGGGTACCATGTTGGTCTCGCAGCAACCGAGCCGGCCAAGGTGGTCGGGGATAAGGCCAAGGCTCGCCTTCTCTGGGCTGCGTGTTGGAAGTGGACTGAGTTTAAGGAGGAAGAGACCGTCTTGGTAGATGCCTTTGCATGAAAGCGGGTAGCAAGGAGCTAATATTTAACATTATAATGCAGTTGGATATCTACAAAATCCACCTGTAAGTGTACCCCGATGCCATTGAACATTCTTGGATACTGGTAGTATTAAGTTTCTATATACTTTCAATTACCTAGTGCCTTACATGGTGGCTTGTGCAGCGTGATAGTACGTGAGTGCCCGAGGCGAGCCACGACTCGATCGCGTCATCGGTACACTACCTCAGTATGTTTACAGTTGGGGAATCAGCTTACAAAAACCATAGCACATCCCTTCCTCCTCTTCTTCTTTAATTCTTTTCTTCTTTCTTCTTTGCGCTTGGCATGTATTATGTGATAGAAATTGCGCACTACTTACGATCTTTATCAGTTCTCTAAGCTAGAGAATATAGAAGTACCATTGGTGTTGGACTGAAATGAAACATGTTTTGCTTTATTGCCACATCTTTGGACCGAATTTATTTAAAGCTGTTTGATGTTCTATCTAGTCTAGTCCTCCATTGTATCAACTTGGGTTGCGGTATAGCTGACTTCACTTTCCTGATTTCCCCCTCATCAGCATCCCCCCAATCCGACCATGACTCGTAAGCTTCTTCCTCTTCTTCGTCAAGAACCTCGCACAGCCATTCATGGTGCCTTATGCCCTGCTCGGCAGCTGGGAATCCATCTCGGCGAAGCCACATAAAAATCATGAGGGTCGCATGGCTAGAGGCGTTGTCATGTCCGAGGTCGAAAGCTTCAAAAGGAGTGATGGCGTCTTCATTGTTGTTCCTGCTGTCTGTCATGGCCTCCGAGCAAGGCGCGTTCGATATAGCAGTGGGTGCAATAACCGATACACTATTGAATGGCGTATGGACGTAATTGCTTCCCTCGCAATTCCATGACCACGACTTGTACTCAAGACTGTGGCCGTTACAATCCGCATGGAGACGAACCTCGATTTCAGTGTCCTCCATGGCAGTCTCTCCGAATGGTCCCCAGGGGCATGCGGGGACATGTGATTGATACTCTTCGGATGTGAGGTAGAGCAGACGACATTCATCGCTACGCTGGATTGCACCGCCCTTTGGATGCTGAGATAGTGGCAGCTGTATGAAACTTTGCAGTGTTTGCGTCCATACGGCTGAGTGTAACTCAATATCGCAACTTCCATGTCGAGCCTGCCTGAGAAGGCCTGTATGAAGACCTGTAAGGACTGCTCCCAACCACAGAAAACTCAGCTGAGGGTTCCGGCGAATCAAAATATGTGCAAGGGCCTCATTGTCAGCCTGAATGGCGTCAAGGACTGTAAAGGTACCTTGGAGCCACGCGCTAGCAAGATTGCAGGGTACGGTAGAGTCGAAAAAGTTGCTCAAAAGAAGGGCTAGTAGGCCTTTTCGGTTACAGCTTAAGGTAAGGAGCTTATCAAGTTGCGGGGTCGAAAGCCCACTAAGCCCATGTTGCCGTGCATTGCCCAGCCGAGAGACGGTTGGTAAGCCCGACTTGTGCATAATTCGAGGAATTGGGAGCGGAATTCGCCCACTGTGGAAGTTTGCCAATGGTAGAAGTAGTGCCGTAGCTAGGGCCGCACGACTCTGGTCTTCAATCCTGTGAAACGCACTGTACTCTAACAGGTATTGCATAGCCACAGTGAAGGACGCAGGTGGCGAAAGCAACGCAGCTGGAAGGGCAAAGATAGGCATCTTAGGAAGCTGAACAGACCATGGAGATCGCAATTCGATGGTGGGGCCGTCGATAGTTGCGAGCCAACCCTCCCCGGGAGCTAGGACAGCTCCCCACCATCGGAGTGCATCTCCATTGGCAGAACCTAGATCTACGGATACCAAACCAGCTTGTTGGCTAGAGGCTGGATCTGTGAATTCAAGCTCATTGGCATGACTGTCGGTGTACTGCAGTGGCTTGGCATCCGGAATCAGCTCGGACCATCGCGCTGATAAAACATATGCCCATGCAAGAACTAAAATCGCAAGGTGGTTGTTATCCTTTTGAAAGAGATTTGGGAGACCCAGATGAGGATCTTTGGAGAGTCCAATCAATGTTGGCTTATGAGTCGATACAGGTATCCGAAAGGGCAGTTGGAAAGAAGGCAGCGAACATGGTGTGGATGTGTCTGTCGTTGTCGTGTTCCACGTTGAGGTCCCGTTGGCAGTAAGACTACCGGCCCAGTATTCCAAGAGAAGTTGGCACGGAAAGTTTGGGTGTTCAGGAAACGCGGTCTCAAGTTGTCCAAGGCAGTAGGCTGGGAGACTGGGCTGCCCTGAAACCGGGGCACGAAGGCGAGACCAGACACGGAAGCCCTTCTCGAAAATGACTTTAGATGTTTCTTCACTTGGGCAGACAGCATCCTCCATCTCGGAGGACTAGGTTTCCTTGAACCGCGACGTCCAGGGCTTCAATACCGCGGCTGTTGCAAAATTGGGGAGGTTGATACCGAGCTGAAATCTGGGACAACTTGGTTGTTGGTTGTGAGACAACTTAGGCGATGTGCCATGACCACGTGACTGTACCTTGGCACCGCCTGTCAAGGCCGCAGGGACACTACTCCACTCCCGCTACGTTCACAACTATGAGATTTGGGCTGTGCTACAAGCTTTGGATCGGTTCGTCCGTTCCTCGCTATAATTTGTATTCTCTGCAAGGTGGACAGGGATAAGGCACGGCTGACCTTCTCTGGGCTGCGTATTGGGAGTGAACTGAATTGACAAAGGAGGAGACTGTCTTGACAGAAACCCTTGCACTGGAGCGAACAGTGAGGAGTGGACATTTTTAGATTTAAAGCATTTAGATACCAATTGGGGTCGAACTATCAATGCACCCCAATGCCTCCTAAACTCTGGCAGGACTGATCTTCTATCCGCATTCCCCTGAACGTCTGCATATATGCTGACATGCTGACTCAGTTGCGTTCCCCAATACCTCCTGTATATACCCGCTAGGGTATGACACTCACCTATACTCCAGGGTAGTTGGTCCATCATGTTGCGGGCCACAAGGTCACGTGGGGGACCCACGAAGCATCAAGCCCGATGCCGGACTATCAGATGGGGCCGGTTAGGGCTGATGGGAATGCCACCACTGTATTTAGCTGTGCGGATACTGCTAGCAGCTTGAATTGACCACCGATGCATCTCTCTGAGTCCAGACCTATTGTGACGACCCCCGTAACACATCATTGCGGCCAATCGCGCGACTGATGATGCCCGCAGGGATAAACTTTCGTGTAACCCTCCCATCCGAGAATCTAATAGTCATTGTCGCTGGAGGACCTGGCGGAACCAAGTGAGCTTCGCTGGTATGGGCTCATCGAGACGACACAGTAGCATCCGTGGCTGAAGGTGGCCTCTCTGTGACGTAGGCCACTCCAATGCTGACGCAATCGCGCCATATGACGAAGGAGAGCATATCGGTATCCCAGACGGTTGTGTACATCAATCTCGATGCAGCAAATGTTCAATCAGATGCTAGGAGCCATTGACACGTATGGGAAAGGCCCAAATAGGTACGCCAAGTAATTTCTGTCAGAATATCCCTCCCGGGATAAGGACAATCGGAGTTAGCTCGCGATGTGCTACCCCACGTAATTAACGGACGAGCGCTTGGCGGATATCCCGGCAACCCGGCCGTCAAGGGTCGACATAAAACTGGGAAGCTTCCCGTGACGTCATACAGTGATGCCATCAATGCGCGAAAGACTGGGCTCAATTGACGCGACAAAGATAGCGGTGTGCCAAGCCATCTACGTTTGATACCTACATCATAAATGATAAATCTTTATATTACGCTTCCTTGCACTTATTATCGTCAGGCATTTGCCATTCACCACACCCTCACCTTCTACTGCATTCGAGTCTTGCAGCTATCTGCACCAGACACTTTCTGTCTCCACTGAACAAAGTCCGTGCACGATGAACTACGCCAATATGATTGAGGAAAAAAGCCTGAAGGTATGTTCGTATTCTTGCCCGCTCCTTTCATTTCTATCATTACTCTCACGGTGACCATCTACTAAGATTTGACGCAGAAAACCTTCATTATAGCTACCCTATGCTCTACACTGGTCGGCACATTCACCTCGTCAATAGGTCTATGGGACCGGGTCAAGGACAAGCGAAAACAACAACACCGCGACACGACGCAAGACGATGATATTAAGAAGCTCAAGGCTCAGGTCGAGCGCTCAGAAAGGCGGGTGAGAGAAAAAGACTACGAGATGGAAAGAAGTAGAGACAGGGGTAGCAGAGACAGGGGGGGCAGCGACAGAGGCAGTAGAGAAAGAGACGACGTCGGCGCATCCTTCCAGAGGTCCGGGGCTCTTATCAGTCGTGAATTTGAAGATGGCTACGAGAGACTTGGTCGCAAATTTGCCATTGGGGATGTTGTTACAGAGAACAAACTCCAAGCACAAGTCATCGCTCTGCAGCAAACCGTTATCGACGTCCTCCAAGATGCCCTTTATCACGGCCGCCAACTCGACCGCACCGATATGGCAAAGCTTGTCGCTGCTTCAGATGCCGCGCGCGACGGTTCTCTCGGCGCTCTCCGCGAGCAGCGACATCGACTGCTTCTTGCCACAGAGGAGACACAACAACCACCGCAATTGGCACTCGGCCCCCCCAAGCGCGCATCGACCATCGTCAAAACTGATCAGCTGTTCTGTCGGTATAGCCTTGAACTGCAGTATGTCCAAAACAGACCGCTTGCCGCCAGTTTCGCGCCCGGAGGCGACTGCCAATGTCCAGCCTGCGGAGTGCAACTGGCAGTCGAATTGGACGACTGCTGGTCGGTTATAAAGCGCGGTTCCCGCTGGGTATCAGTGGATGGATATAAGAGGCAGATAGACGAGGATGTCGAGATCGTTGTCGACCCGCGCTTCGTCGTGAAGTGTCACACCCCAGATGGGGAGTATGCGTGTGTTCTCTGTAGCAGATATCGAGATGGAGATATTATCTGTGCGACTGCAGATGCATTGGTCGACCACGTGGGCCGAGCCCATAACCTAGCTGAATTAGAAAGAGAGCCTGACTTTCAGGCGAGAGAATTGGAAAAGAGCATTTACTAAGCGGGCTGCATTTTCCACTGCCGAGACTACCTCTTGCCAAGAATTTAGTCTCTTGAGATTGGACAATCGGGTCTCCAAAAAGATTATAGATATTGCATTTAGCCTATAGCGTTGAGACTTGACAAAAATAGATTGAGTTTACCAGACAAAATCTGCGGTTTACCAATGAGATTTGCAACGACCACCATACACCGTGGCAATGAGCAGACAACTAGCGAACCATATGTCTTTGAAAACGTCCACAGAACGAATGAAAACAGTACTGCCAAGAACTTCATGGACCCAGCTGAATACGTTACTCTGTGTTGAAGATTCTGTTGACCATCCAATCGGAAAATAGTTCTGTTCCAGGACTCTTGGCCACTCTCCAGATTCGATTCCCTTTAAGAGAATTAAGCCAACCATCTCTGTCGCCTGGAACATCTCCATCCTCCTTCTTTTTATTCCTCTTGTCTACAACACACATACCTCTCGTCCATTTGCCATCTGACTCGACCCTGATATCTTCAGGGGAGGCGTCGGAGAATGCCCATCCGTCCAAACTGTGAAGCCTAGAAATGACATACCAAATACACAAAGGGTCATGCATCGACAAACCCAAGTCTTCTTCGTGGGCTTCATACATGTCGCTAACCCTCTGGTAGGTATGTCCAAGTATGGCCTGAACCCACTCTGCCAAGGGACTGCCCTGTACGACCAGCTTATCCACGACTGGCAAGATTTGAGACTTGCGGAGCAAATGAGGCACAGTGATGTCCAGTGGGAACAACCGGACTTTCAGTCCATCATTTTGTCCACCTTGACCCACAATTGCTGGCGAGGTCAAGGAAAAGATGAGCTCGGCTGCGTGAGGGTCGGAATACGTGTTGAACTCGGCCGCTGGCGTGACGTTGCCACATACATCCACTGCTCCACCCATAATCACTATTTCCTTTGCCTTCAGGAACGTTTCTTGATCTTCAGCCGCGGCCAGGGCAAGGTTAGTGAGTGGGCCGATGGCGACGATAGTGATGGTGTTAGGAGGGCTTTCTCGCAAGAGACGGAGCATCTCTACGTGAGAGGGCGAGGTTGAAGGCTGAAAGTTTAGGGACTTCTCCTTTTGCAGTGACGCTTCAGAACCCGACTCAAAGAGCGTCTTCCAGTTTTGCGGAGGTGTAAAGTGAGGATGCTAGCTAGATTAGCGACGTATTTAATGGTGCTTGGCTGCCAGGTAACTAAGCCTATAACTTACGCTCGAGTGAGTACCTCCAAGGCCATCTCTTCCATCTGGGATACAGTAAGTCAGATGGTTCCGATTTAGCTTTAGCCAGTACTCACGATAATATTCAGCCAGCGTTTTAACCGCAGAGATCGGTTCCGTGGCACCCAGAGCGACGATAGGCTTCGAAGCCTGTTCTACTTCAAATCCCTCGTCTTGCCCACGAGACCGCCTCCAAGCACGCTCCTTGGCTAGCACATCGAAGAGCGTGACAGTGTTGCGAAGGCAACTATTGAATTTTAGCCGATGGCGTAACAGACTCAAAACTTGACCTCACTTTTCAGCATCAACGTTTCCATGGGTTATCGATATCAACAAAACTTCAAGTTCGTGAGACTTGGCTGATAGAGCAAGCAGGATTGCAAACACGTCGTCTACACTGCGATGAATTAGCTCTGGAAGATGTGCATCCGCGTGTTTTGCTGTCAGATCAAACGGGTACCTACCCTGGGTCGGTGTCTATGATGACTCGAGCTGGCGATTGTTGGGCCATCTTGAATAGGTCGGTCTGAATCGTATGGAATATTCTAATTATTGCTGAAGCTTGTTCCGTGGCTTGCGACTTGACAATTGTGATGTTTACCAGAACAGCTTTTGTCTACGTTTCGACGAGTGGGGCTCATGGATAGCCCCTCACCCCCGCTAAAGTGCGGGATTATGTATGAACAAGGAAGCCAATGGACAACCGACTGCGTGAGTTCTCGCTGCCTAGCTGATTTGGTAAATCTTGGCAGTTATATTCCCAGATGACTCATATCCTGGCCAATGGTACGTATATATACGGATACCCCTGTCATTTCAGCGTGGAAGCCGACAGGCGCCACTGTAACAAAGTGGTTCCAATACAATCGTCTTTGGCTACGAATTCTGCTGCTAGTCACTTTTGCACAGTTTACAAGGTGTGTTAGCGCTTCCAAGTCCACTGAGCTCCGTTGCTCTTCGAGCATTGCTACTCTCCAGCGTCCTGATAGTTGGTAACGGAGTTTCCCAGCATACGCCAACCATGAGTGTGCAAACAGAAGAGTGACCAATTGACATGCGGGGGACCCAGAGGAAGAGAGCTTGTCGATTGGAGGGGTTTTGTACATCTTCATCGAATAAAGATTGGATACGAAGGAGGCTTCAACAGAGATGGCAACCTAGATTTAGGCTGTGGGGTTTCATAGGTACCGCATATTGGGGATGATATCTTACCTCAATAGTCACCCCCGACAGTTCTTGCGGTCCCAATCCGTTTCTGGCGCCTGGGCCTGAGCTCTCGCTGTTTTAACTCGAGCAGAGGGTGATCCAGTTGGTGAGTATGGTGATGATCTACCGCCTACCATTATCGCAACCTTAGCCTCTGGGCTAGCTGTCATCTCGAGATATACAGTCCTTAGTACCAACTTATAAGTATGACCTGGCATGAGTTAGCTGGGTTGGGTGCGATAGATATCTACGCTACTGTCTAGGAGTAATTGGATAATTTCAGAATAGCCCAGTTCTATAGCTAACTGTATAATCTTTCTATAGGAGAACTTGGGAGCTGGTGTTGTTGTGATTGGGTTCTTGTCATAGCCTATGTCATGGATAGGTGGTCAGGACTGGTAGTAATTATATACTTATCTATTTTCGCTGATTATAACTAGATTATTAGACTACTTAATAATTTTATGAAGATATAATCTTTATAATAAGTATTATAGTAGAGAGCTAGTCTTCCTCACCAGCTAAAGTAGTGATATAATATATAAATATAGTGTATATGGTAATAGCACTGTGCTATTACCTTACATGACCAAATTCCTTCCTATCCTTCACACATTGACAAGGGAATCAGACAAGACCTGAGCAAGTTGATCACATCGGCAAACCACGGACATGCTCCAGTTGCGCCCAACTTCTTCCTCGAAGCCAAAGCACCACGAGGAGGTGCGGACGTGGCAAAACGACAGGCCTGCCTCAACGGAGGGCTCCCAGCCCGCGCTACGCATGCCCTACAAAACTACGAAGAGACTGAGCTGACATACGACAGCAATGCCTACAACTGCAGCTCGACCTACCACTCCGGAACCGGCACGCTTCAGGTGTACGCCCACCACATCACCGCGCCGACCACGGATGGGAGCGGCCCGAGTACCAGATGACCCAGATTGACACTTGGGGAATGAGTGGCAATATCGATACCTTTCGGCGTGGAGCTACCGCATTCAGAAACGCCAGGGACTTGGCTCAACGACACCGAGACAACTTCATCGAGGCTGCGAACGCCAGAGCGTCTCTAGCAGAGACGGCGGCTGCACAAGAGAACCTCGTCACCACAACCGAGACACAACATGAGGAGGACTCGACTTCTGACGAATTTGTGGATTGTGTGGGCTACGTTGCATCTCAAGACGTCCGTGATGCTAACACCGACGACTTTGCCACGGCCCCGGACAGCAACGAAGCGCTTGCCCCTCCCCATTATCTCCATCCGGATGACGATTCGCAAGATCCAAGTCAAGCGTCTGTGACGCTGGACATTGACGATCCGTCGATGAGTTTTACGACAAGCTTCACGTCGAGCTTCAACTCTCGTGAGACCCGGGCTAAGCGGCAACGCCGTCCGCGTTCAAGTACCCGGAATCACACATCCAGGAGTCGAACACGTTGTAGCACAAGGGCCACTAAATCGTCCACGCCTACTAAGGGATCAGCGCAGGCGGCGGCAGACTGACTTCCCGAGAAGTCACACTGCCAGGCTGGTCGAAGATGGTCACTACTGTCAGCCAAGTTTAACCTTCAGAGACCGCAAGTTAAGGGCGGATTTGGAAGTATGAACGCGAAGCAAGAGATTACACGAGGGGGTCTCGGGGCTACAAAGGTAACCGAATAAGTGGTACTTGATACAGCAAGAATCTTGGAAATTGAAGAAGATAAGGACGGCACGCTTCAGATGGAAAATCACAGAGTCGTTGGCTGTGGTGGGCAGCAAGTTGGAGGAAACAGCACTAAAGGTTCCATCACCAACAGCACATCTCAACAGGATATCCGTTTAACTCGATATAAGACCAGGAATGACTTGGACAAG
This sequence comes from Cylindrodendrum hubeiense, assembly GCA_014621425.1. Lineage (NCBI taxonomy): Eukaryota > Fungi > Ascomycota > Sordariomycetes > Hypocreales > Nectriaceae > Cylindrodendrum > Cylindrodendrum hubeiense. The sequence goes on along the minus strand of JAANBB010000064.1, from coordinate 80,096 downwards.
GATGAAGATTATCGCCTCTTCGCGACAGAGTCGTATAGCTCCTTCAAGTTACTATATGCCCAAGACATGTTCTCGGCTTTCATGTGGGCTGTGGCGAAGACATTACCGGATCCCATCAAAGGCCGCTCTAACATACGGCTCGATGACTCTAGCAGCGTCGATACCTGGCAAAACTTCACGCTCCGGAACGATCAGCTGTCGAATATGGTCCAGGACATCCATACCACAGGACTTGGAACCCTTGATCAAGTCTATCTGAGTATCATCCCACCGCTGAGTGCGGAGAAGAAGCTCCCCGAAATTGACAAGATCGTTGAACTGGCGCGAGAACATGCTAAGCCACATGAGAGGGTGCAGCATTGGAAGCAGGCGGGTGACGTATACCTGTGGCTCTTTAGCATAGCAAAGACATTCCCGGAAGAGAGCCACATTGCCAAGAAGGTCACAGCTATATTGGTGGAGTATTTGAGGACGATCATTCTAACTGTCAAATTGAGGGAAGCTCAGCAATATAAGAAAAGAGATATCGTGGCGATGAAAAAGGTGAAATCAGATCTGGAAGAGGAGTTGAAAGGAGGTCAGGTGATCTTAGGGTTATATAAGGAACAGGGCCGTGAGTGGAAGTGCGACATTGTGCGGGATGCCGGGTCTGCTGGGGAGGGAGACACAAGTTCCCTGGCAACGTTCAATTTCACGAGGCTGCACGAACTCGCTCAATCCAAGTCCAGAACCGTGGGCAGAGACATTCAAAAAGCTTTACTGGGTGGAGAGAAGGTGAATCAGATGGATATCCATTACTGGACGCCGCTCCATTACGCCGCAGCGAAGGGCAGTGCAGAGGCGGCCGAACACCTGCTCAAGCATCAAGCGGATGTCAATGCCCGAGACCTCCTCAACTGGTCTCCATTACACTACGCCTGCAAGAGCGGCACTACTTTAACCGTACAGAATCTTCTGCGAGAAGGCGCAGAACTTGATGTGCGAGGCACAGATGGAGTAGCTCCGCTACACCGTGCAGCAATGAATGGCTATTCCGAGGTAGTAGAGTCGTTGATTAAAGCAGGAGCAGCTCTTGATGTCCTGGACGCCTCAGGATATACGCCTCTACACTGAGCTGCGTACAAGGGACATAAGGAGGTTGTTGATTATCTATGGAAAGACGCGAATAAAAAGCTGCGAGATAATAACGGCAGGACTGCCTTACATCTAGCAGCGACAGCGGGGAAAGAGGAAGTAGTAAGGTGGCTCATCAAGGAGCCCGAGGCCGATAAGGAGGCTAAGGATAGGTACAGCCAGACGCCGCTGCACCTCGCCGCCGCGGGAGGGCACATAGAAACCATGCGGGCGCTCGTGAAGGAGCTCGAGGCCAATAACGAGGCTAGGGATAAGGACGGCCGGACGCCACTACACTACGCCACCGGGGGTGGGCACACGGAGACTGTACGGGCGCTCGTGAAGGAGCTTAAGGCCAACAAGGAGGCCAAGGATGGGGACGGCCGGACACCACTACACGAGGCCGTCAGGTGTGGGCATACGGAGACCGTGCGGGTACTTGTTAAGGAGCTCGAGGTCGACAAGGAGGCTAAGGATGGGGACGGCCGGACGCCGCTACACTACGATGCCAGTGATGAGATAGCTAGGCTACTAGGGTAATATTTTAGCTACCACCCTGCCTACTGCCTGCTGCCCGTACCTGCTGTCCGTCCCTGCTTACACAACAAAATGAAAACTGGAACTTTCCTGGGGTTTGTGGTTGGACACTCACTTCTGGGAATCCCGGTTCATCACCCATGTCACATGCATCTGGTAGCCACAAGAGGACCTTCGCAGACCAAATCGCCCGAACCCGCATGGCCTGACCACCGTAGAGGCCTTCTACCAGATCACGAAACCCTACCAATAAACCACAAAATACAACACTTGCATTGGAGACGGATTCCTTCCAAGAGTGAGATCGAGTTCTCATGAAACGCTGGTCTTCTACAGGGAAAGTAGTAGCATTTCGTCTCTAGATCTAATAAAGTGCTTGCAGTTCCTCTCGATCAATCTGACCAACCGCCTCCGCCTCCGCCTCTACCACCCTAGCTTCCCCCCGACTAACTCCCCCCGGGTATCGAGCAGTTATTATTGTCTTCTCTTGCACCCCTCTGTGATTCCGCAAATGAGTCAGGCCAGGTACCCCACGCTGCTTCTGGGACGCACGTGTCAGGATTGTCAATGTTGGAACAACCCAAACCCATAGTGAGCAGCATCCTGATGATGTCCTCATGGCCTCTCTTGGCGGCCCACATTAGCGGCGTCTGGCCATACCGCTTCGCGTCGGCATCAGCCATACGCATAGGAAGCCACCGTCAGAAGTTTATATAAAAGTGAGAGAAACGTAAAATAAGAAGGCTGCAAGAATTAAACAGCAAGAATGGCGGTCTTTCATAGAGGCGCAATTAGCGATCAGTAGCGATAAGGCTTGGGGAACTATTATTATTATACTGCTCTATGCCTGTGGACGCAATGGATCTACCATGATTGTCAGGGCCTGGGCCTGGGCCTGGGTGACCGCTGATCCTTCACACTCACAGTTGGAGAAATCGGCGGGAGTGAGGTCCTTGACCGTCCAGTCGTCGTGATGGATATGCACTGGGCGGCGGTATGCCAGCGTGGTCCAGCGGTCCTGCATAAAGAGGGCCCAGCTCAGGCGCTTGCGGACGATGCGCTCACACTGAGGGATGGTCCAGTTAGTGGCATCGAGGTGAAGCCTGAGACTCTGGCCAATGGCGAGCGCTTGACAGGTAAGGCCCCATTGGAAGGTGTGATCGGGTTGAGGGGATCATCGGGCGGGTACTGCAGAAGGAGGAGGGTCTGGATAGAACAGAGCTTAGGGCGGTGATATGACGGTGGGAGAGCGGGCCGCAACATCCTGCACAGGAGAGCTGAGTCGGGTGCGCACAAGTCTAAACATATCCTTGGACGCATGTACCAACGACTTTACATTCAAATCAAGACTTGCAGCAAGGCGACATTTGAACATTTCTATTGCGCTTGAACTTTAAGTGAGCCGACTCCTCAGAGACAATGTGCATGAACGCCGCAAGAGGCTTTGAACGCTGGCTAGATTGTGACTACATTGCAGGCCTGGTGCAGTTCATACCACTTCGTTTAGCACTCAGTCATCTATTTCTTCAGTCCTTCTAAAACTGGGATTGCTATATCTAAATCGGCAGTGTACTTTAAAACTGTTCCTTGAAGTAAATTTAATATATCTGCTTTCTGTTGAAGCTATGTCTTTAGACTAGTGTATTTACTATATAATTAATGAACTCTTTCTTCGTCAAACACTCTCCGTTCGCATTCTGCATCTACTTTACTCGTCACCTCCTCAATCTACTTAAAGAGCCTTGCATTTTCTTTTCATACCTGGTCGATAATAGTACTAAGGCTGAGGTCTGGATTGGACACCTGGTACGACCATTAATCAACGTTTCAATAAAAGTCATATCATCTACCCACCGGTATAATAGTATCCAGGATCGCCCCTTTCCCACGTGCTATAACAGCTTCAAATGATTCCTCAACCTCGCTGCATAGAAACCGGAAGGTACCAACAGAATGGTCACTCATGGTCACTCAGGCCTTTAGCAAATACTTTGGAGGAAACCTTGGAGAATATTTCCTCTTTACCCTGCATAGGAAGCTAGAAGTAAACGCCGGTCGCTTGAGGCATAAGGTGAACTTCAGAAGGCTTTATTTTCATGCGTAGCCTGTTATCTAAACTCATCAGCCTGTTACTAACAAGTGAGTCAGACGTAGCTTATTGATATGTTGGGCAAGTTTCTCACAACACTCATCTCGTCGTTGGTGTCGTTCCATTACTATGACGAGTAGGCCCTAGTTTGAGTTTCAGTAAAAGAATAAGGAATTCGATCAGCTTTGCAGTTCGTTGACCATGGCATCTTATTTAAAAGGCAATAAGTCGTTTGGACTGGCCTTCTCAAGCTTGTACACCTGCCTCCCGTACCAGAGACCTAGGCCACTCTGTTAATGCTACAAGTCTGGATATCATTCTCTCCTTAGTACTTCAGCTGACCAATGGCCATAAAACTGGAAACGAAAGTTTTCAACAATAGGGCTAACGTTTTCAAGAAATGTACCACACCCGGAGATGGGTTTGCAGGTTCTTAAGCCGAAACCCTGACTTCACTGTACACCGATCGGTGTTACTTTAAAATGAGCACTATGTAGCAAATCCGACAATAGCCACCTAGCAAAATGCCAAGCACAGCCGAGAGCCCTTCAGACTCGGGGTGCGATCAGGCAAAGCAATACTGAATGGCCAGCTGTGAGGCTCGTGTAGCTAGTAGTTTATTCCATCACGACATGCCGGTCTAGCATTTGAGTATACCCACCATAATTGAATATTATTTTCGTTCTCGAGCCCCTGCCATCAGCTCAGGGAACAGAAAAGAATAAGCAGTCATGCCAACCGACGTCATATACCTGGAGCCTGGAGCCTGGAGCCGGGCTGTTTGCCAGGCACCCAAAGTACCGACACCGTATTACCTTCCGTGTCAGCGACTGTGCGCTAGCATAAACAAGCAGTGACCTGAAACGATGCGTAGCATTTAGCTCAGGCTTATCACCCTGTTCACCCATTGGATCACCCATTGCTCAGGTTAAAGCAGCGACAGCTCAGGCCCAGCGCCACAATCGGATTGGGACTGCAAGAATTGTTGGGGGTGACTATTCAGGTAGGTATGTAGCATTGAATCAATACTCAGTGCTGCGTGTTGGAGGCGCGGACATCCCGATAGGTCCCAACAGGCGACTCCTCACGCCACTTAAGTTTATCAGCTAGTCGGTGTCTAGATATTACATGTGACTGGTACATTTGACCACACCTTCCTCAATACCTTCATAAATACCTACTGGTCCTATGAGCCTTTCTGGTACAGTCTTAGCCCATTATCGTCATCATCATCATCAATCTCCCATCAACGCCCGTTCCCGTCTCTTTTACGAGACTCTCTTTCACCTTACCCATTGCTGATCAGGCCAAATTCCCCCGCACAACATGAGTTGGCATTACGATTACCCCCTCGAGTACACGTGCCTGTCCAACATGGGTCCCAGGAGCTTCCTATTCTACATTGTCGCCAATATCGGCCCCGCCGGTGCGCACCGGCCTCTCGCCGTGGCGCTGCGTCAAGGTGACGATGTGCAGTATTCCCTCGATTTTCGCGTTAGACGTGTCGTTGGCGACACCATGCGCCTCGTCCGTGTTCTATCAGAGCCAGCCAACCGCATCGCCCTCGAGGCCAAGATGGAGCTTGCCGCGGCCTGGTACAGAAGCAGTGATCATGAAACCCATCATTTGCAACGCCCAGAAGTTCCTGACGTTATTCAACCTCAAATACTGGCGAGAGAAGATTCACCGTTCTGTGTTCCCCGACCGGAGCTCCCATGGAGCCACGTCATCCGCGAGTTCCCCTTCATCTCAACATGCCTGATACTAGGCTTAACGGACGACCCCGTAAACCGTACTCGCCCACATGATGTCCAGCTACAGCCCCTTACGACAGCATTTCGCGATGACCGGTACGAGTATGGTATGGTTGTGCTTGATATCTCAGACCTCGACGACATAGGATATGGTATCGTTGCTTTTCCAATCCACTACATGGCCGAGGCCCAGATGAACCAACACGGCTACTATGATCTTATTGAGGGCGTACCACTTGCCCGAGAGCCTGACATAGTTCTCACAGAATACCGCCCTCGTCTACCACTCTCCGCCGTCCAATATACAGATGAATTTCCATATCAGGTCTACGGGCCAGAGCTAGCAGACCTGAAAACAGTCCGCCTTGTCGATGTTGGTACATTAGATTGTATGTGTCACCCCTTTCAGCCGAATCCCTGCTTTTTCATTTCCTACATAAACTGAAATCAAGTCAAGACATCTGGCCCTCTCATTATAGTACACACCACGATTTGACAACTAGGCCCCTTGATAGCTCTCCTTCACTGCATTTTCATCAGCGTGATCACAATCTTGGATATTCAGATGCCATCGGCACCACCATAAGCCAGACCCAAGATACCAATAATTCTAACTCGGTGGCATATACGCCACCCGGGTTGGCCAAGCTTCAAAGACAGCTACTTACGCAATTATTGGAGATTCCGGGAAACCTCCGCTCGTCGGACACCTTGAGCCAGCTGCTTCGCTTAGCCTACGCCGGGCACGCGCATATCAACTGCGTTGCACTGGAGAACATCACATATGAAGCTATTGCGGCTGCCATTGAGTCTGACGAACTGAAAAATGCTTATGCGCTCAGTCTTTGTATCGACAACATAAGCGGCGATCCCAAAGCTCTTGTAGCTGCTCTATCTCAGTCGATGAACCTAGTACAGTTGTGCTTTTTGCAACACCCAGACAGGGAAACCGATGACGCTAGTGCACAGCTATTTAAGCTAATATGCGCATCGTCCTCGAAGGCATCTGACTTATCGTCGTCAACGACAAGCGAGAAGAAACGCGAAGATACCACTACCGAAGCGCAGGCAAATTGGTTCCAGAACAGGAAGATTACTCTGACTTGCGCCTTCTCAGCACCATTGCGGGAAATGCCATGGCTTCCATATCTCAAGGAGGAGGAGTCTATGATTCCTGCTTGCGCTTTTCCTGTGACGCACATGTTTGTGCGTCGTCAGCTGGACTTTTCCGAAATTCCAAAATTCCAACCAGACTATCATTTCGTCGGAGATGCGCTTCTCAGTCCTGAGCGCTTTGCTGTTGGCTTTTTGTCATATATCCGCTCGATACAAACTGACAGATACCTCTTGAGCTTCGCTCTCGGTCCTCCGACACTTGAAGCTTATGCAGCAAAGTCAGCCCGTCTCGTTGTAAGCCCCGTCCCTGCTGAATCATTCTGCATGGCGCAAAACGGCGGCGGTAAGGCGGTACGAAGCGAGAATGACGGTACAGCTCAGACGGAGTATAATCCAAATATGCGAGACGTCGAGGCGGGAAGCTGGGTGGTGCTCATTACTGTAGAAGAGTATGTGAATCCTGAGGAGTCTGAGGCGGCCCGGAGGGAATGGAAGGATCCGTGGGGATATCCAACTCATGCGTCATTTTCACGGTATGCGTTCTTCAGGGCTCGGCGTCGCATGCCGATGAGCAATTTCCAAAGGGAAGACGAGACGTCTGCAGCGGCACTTGATGCCCTTGTTGGGCCTGCATCTCTCGAGGTAGTGGGCGGGTTGCAGGAGTTCCTGCACGAAACAGCGCCACATATAGATGCCGCTTTTGTCAAGAGGCTGCTGAGCGAGGTGGAGAAGGATATGGCCCGTAAGACTGTAGAAGCCTCGGGCATTGACCAGCTGGCTGTGCTTGGCCCCGACGATGCACGCGCAGTATTCAGGGACTTCATCCAAACCTCGATGGTTCACTCGCGCTAGTTTATGCATCGCGATAAGAGATTCCGGGGGGTGACTTCGGGACTCCATTAGATCTTTAATACAGAAAGATTCTACCTTCTCTACCGCATCTAGCTAAATACCAACACAAACATAATATTTCGCCCACGCTGTACACTTATAGCAAGGTTCCACTTTGCCAGCTGCGTCATCGTGATTTTGTAGTATTTTTGAATCGAAGCGCAAGTTGTGGCAGTTTGAACGAGATGAAATTTCTTACAACTCTTTGTCATATCGGTTTGGATAGGAGATGGAGATTGGACGCCGTCACCTGGTTTGGTTGGTGTCGTTTGCCCAATAATACCAACGCAAACATAATTATCCACCCATAGCGCAGTGCATTTTAAGCCGATTGCCGGGTTCCAGGATGTCAATTGGGCTAGAGTGGTTTTGTAGTAGTCCTGGATTGACGCGCAAGTGGTCGTAGACTTAACTAAAGAAAACTTATTGCAGCTTTTGATCATTCCGGTCTGTATAGGGGTGGGTGCCGCAATGCCATTGGCTGGCGTGGTGACCTTCGTTGTCGTTGTGGTGGGGGTTTCCAGCCGATGATACTCACACGAACGTAATCGTCAACTAGTAAATAATTACAACCGCTGCCCACAAAGGGATTCCATGAATAGAACGTAGCGAAGGGGAGTTTGCAATATGACTCCGTAGATAAGGATATGGGTCCTGCTAAACCAACCCAACCATCTGCATGTCTTCTAAACCTCCGAGAGCATCCCCATCCCTTACAGCCTCCCCTTTCATAACACCATGCAGATAGCACGGCCCCACCACAGAGCGCAACTCCATTTTCCCTCCAGCCGGGTCCTTCCCCTCAGTATTTCGGAGAACAAACGGAAACGGAGATCCCATCAGCACCCAGACCTCGTCGCCAGCGCGCATCGCATTCGGGCCGATGCCCATGTACATGCTCGTCGTTGCAAAGAAACTCAGCGTCGGGCCCGTCGTCAGGGCGAGTGAAAGCCACAGCTCGTGCTCCCTAGCCTGTTCCCATTGGATCGGGAATACAGGCGGTGCGTCTTGATCTAGTTTCGATATTAGGCCTTCAAAGGCAGTAATGTCCTCTGGCTGAGCGCTTCGCCAGGACGTGGTTAGCAAATTGCCGTCGTCCTCCAGCTGGCGTATTTGTACTACGACGTCACGGATGGAAGTCCGCAAGAAGGCATCCTCCCAGCCGCCGGTACTCTCATACCGCGCTGCGCCATCCTGGGCACTACCCCATATCGAGGTCGCCTTGGCATGCCAGTCACGCAATGTCTCCTGGACGTTGGCTCCCGGGGGTATCGCCTCAGATACCACGTCAATCTTGACTCCCGACAAGGCAAGGATAGACTTGTCAATAATAGCTGGCTTGGGAGACGTCTGACCAGCCGCGGAGTAGACCGTTTGAGGGATTGTGTCATCTTCGAAAATCGCGTCTGTGTGCTGGTAACACGTCCAGTCCGGGGCCCATGAAGGCAGAGGCGAGACGCCTGGGTTTGTCCCAGTGGAAGCGAGCACGCTCAGATTTCCCATGTCCTTGATCATTCTGAACGCAACGTCTTTGAATAGCTGGACTGTGTCAAGGGAGTAGTCGATTGGAAGCGGCTCACCGGTCAGCTCCGTAACTAGCCCGGAAAAAGCATATACCTTATCCCTGGGATCGGTCGAGTGTCTGGAGCGGAACGTATAGAGGAGTTCCCACAGCGTCAACAAAGGCCCGGCGTCTCCCCTGAACCGGTCGCGAACATTATCCACCAATTTGGTGAGCGCGGCGAAGCGGAACACGGAGGTAGATATCTGCTTGGGGAGCTTGGAGTGGGCTGCGAAACAACAATCTGAGGTGATGTGCTTGGCATAATCCACCGCCGCCGAGAGAAAGTCGTCAAACTCGGCTGAGAACTCTCCGCATAGCACGGTAGCATGGCTGGCGACGGCCGTTTCCTGGACGACCCATGCTCGGTCCCAGTAGGGGTTGTTCATGACGAACTGTAATGCGGACAGCATTTCATCGCGGAGATGCGAATCAACGGACGCTGAGTCTGCCAAAAACGGCGCAAACAGCGCAATTGCTTTGAGGTGTTCGCCGTCGGCAAGCTGGCCAATGCCGTCGAAAACTTGCGAGATGGCCTGGCGCAACTGGCCATGAGCACCGCCGGCTGGCGTCCATTCACCGAGCCACACCAGCACATCGTATGCACTAGCATATACATGCATCATGATACCGACTTGCTGGCCGCGCTCGGCAATGTCGTTTTGGTTGATACAGAGCGCATCGACCCAAAGCGTCCGCGGCGCCCCGTCCCCTCGTCTTAACCGGCGCAGCGCACTCTCAAGATTGGCCGTCACAGTCCAGGGTCGGCCATTGAGATAAATGGGGGCTTCATGGTCCAGGGAGCCCCACGTGTAAGACAAGGCTTCATACGACGGGCTATCGTCCAAGGAAGCGATGTGCAGTTGGCAGCGGATTTCGTCGGCCAAAGCTCCCGGTAGCAAAGATAAGAGCCGAAACTCACGATTATCCGAACTCAACGGTCCGTAGACCATCGTTGTATCTGAATATCTCTTGCTTGTAGAAATCTGAATCATGCAATCGTTAGTTAAGCCAAGGCGGGCATGAGCTTTGCTGCCTGACAGACTGGCAGGCTGCAGTCGTGGATGCCTGAGGCCAAATGCTTTGCAAGTTGAGTTAACTATCAGCGTCAACCGTGGGGTTGCTTCGATAGTGCTTGAGATCTACACAAGTGCCCATTTCAACATCACGCGCGTTTATATATAACATTTCTTTCTTTCTTAAAGTAGTTTGATTGAACAAGATAAATAAAACATGATGCTGCGCAATATTGCGTCTGTGACTTGCATGGATACCATGACAAGTTTCGTAACTGAGTATAATTCTAAACCCGCTGAGTTTTAATAATGAAGACAGTGTTCTAGGAAGGAATAGCCGCCTTCTCCGTCATGCGCCGTTCTAGGTAAAGGACAAAGACACCCCTGCGCAAAGGACAATGGTTATTTTTTACAGACAACGAAAGGTTCGTATTTTAATACAACTGAGAAAATGGTTAGCGATGTTGCCGAGTGGCGAGTGGAATTTTAGAGACAACTTACCCAGTTAAGCAGCCACATGGCTCCCACCATGACTGCCACCTGCATCCGCAGATCCGATCCCACCGACTTGCAGAATCGAGAGATGCGGTCAAGCTTGTGACCCTGAAGAAGGCTGTAGCCGCCCCATGAGGGCTCGATAATCTTCAATTCCTCATCCTCCTCATCATAGGCCGTCTCACGGGGCTTATCCGTCATCATCTTGACGATAATCACAGAAGCCTCGGCAACGCAGTGGCTGAGCCAGATGAAAATGGGCACAACGATGGCCAAGTCTCTCCACCGGTCGCCAAAGAGGCTGCCGTCGCCGCCCCTGAAGATGTCGAGGAGAATAACACCCTTGGTGTCAGCGGCCAGGTAGATATGGTACTGGAGGATAAAGGTCTCGAGAGAACAACGGCCCAGCCATGCCATGGCAGTCGAGTAGTAGTTTCGTAGGGGTGTGAAAGCGTTTCGCAGAATGATGAAGCCCAGAATCGGTAGGAAGGACATGAAGGGGTGGAATCGGTTGTAATCCTGCTTGGCCTCGAAGTGGTACTCGGCAGTGGCATAACCACCGATGGCGATGAGTGCGGGCACAATGGCAGTCTTGTAGCTGGTGAGCCAGGAGGTGTCGCGCTGGATTCGCTGTTGGACGAGGCCTGCGAGCATGCCGACAAACACAACGATGCCGTCGAGGCCGACGCGGAATTCCCACTCGTGGAGGTTCCATTGGATGCGGAAGACGGTCTGGAGGATGGAAAAGATCCAGCTGGTGACGGGACTCCATTCCATGATGACGTAGTTGAGGACGAGGGCGATTGCAATTTTAGAGAGAACCGCCTTGGAGTTGTCGTTGTACTGGGAGCCAATGGCCATGGTGAGGTAGACGATGACGAACCAGTAGCTGACGAGGGGGGCGAAGTAGTAGAACATGTAGTCGGTGTTCATGACGTAGGGGAGGACGCAACTGAGGATGTTGAGTCGCAGCATGACGGCGGCGACGCGGCGGAAGGAAAAGTCCTTCTTAGCCAGGAAGTAAATGGTATGTCCATATCCGGTCTGGAAGAGGTAAGAAGCAACAAGCAAGCGGACAAACATGTAGATGCCGAGATGCACCGAGGCACCGGTCCAGTGGTAGATGAGAATCACGGCCTGCATCCATCCCTTCCACTCCTCAGTCTGGTCGCGCGAAAGAATTCCAGCATCCTCCTTGACGGTGGCGGTGACGGGGGCGGCCGGGGTACGCGATTGGCGAGGCTGCGTCTTGCGGATGGTGACAAGGAGGAGGATAAAGCCGAGAGCCACAAGGGTAATGAACTCTTTGTTAGCAAGCTCTTTGTTGCCCTTGGCGAAGAGGTGGGTACGATCGGCAAAGTAGCAGAAGAGCAGAGCCGCGGCAAAGATGCCAACCTTGAGGGTGAGGATTGGGTTGCGGGTAGGCTCGGAGCCTTGGACGATGTTGATGGAATCCAGAACGACACAGAGCATGACGTAGAGGACGGTCACGCCCACAATGATGGTCTGAACCAGGGTGGGAGAACCGTAGTCGGTGCAGCACGTCTTGTTGTAGGGATAGCCCTCGAGCTTGTCGAGCTTGGCATTGCAACGCAGGTTGAGGAGGATCTGGGCCTTGATCTCGGCGACAGAGTCAATGACGTGGAATCCGGTGATGGTACGGTCGACCATGGCCTCGGGCTGGTCGCGGGACAGCTCGGGGAAAGATCCGAGGAGGCGGAAGTTTCGCTCAGCCTCGGCCTCGCGGAGGTAGACGTCCTGGGCCTCGACCTCACCCTTGTGGATGCCGTGGGGACCAGTGCGGTATCCAGGAAGGTCGTCGTAGAAAGGTACTGCGATGGGGGCAACAAAAATCTCGTTGCCAACGCCGTCAATAGGATCCATGGGCGAGGTGCCAAAGGTGGGCATGTCCTGGAGGTGGAGGAGGTCGGTGACGTTGTCGAAGGCGACTTGGAACTCGGTGAGGGACTCGGGCGCCTCCAAGGTGAGGACATACCAGCTGCCAGCGCCGAGCATGATGAGGCCGGCACCCTTTTGCTCCTCAATTGGAACGGGGTGGTGCTTCTCTTGGGAAAAGAGGTTGAGCTCGTGGGTAAGATTGGGGTTGAGGGTTCCAGTCTCGAGGAAAGGGTTCCAGACCTGCTTGATGCGGATGCCGTCGAATTCCATGTCATAGCTGTCGTGAATCGGGGCAGTGTCACGGCCGTGGTTGGCCTTGTCACGATCCAGCTGTGACTGTTAGCGGGGTGTCTGGCGCAACAAGAAACGAGAGAATGCAGATGCCAGCAACGTAGGAAGGGCAGTACTTACCAGGCGAGCCATGGCCCAAAAGACCTGTCGAGTGGTTGAGTCGCCGGAAAAGACCATGTATCGATCGCCGAAGCAGGTGTGGATGTCCTCCTTGGTGTAAGTGCGCAGCATGCAGCCGTCGGGTTGCCAGTTGTCAAAGGGCCTGCGGTCGCCATGCTCGTCGGGCTCGTGGATCCAGCTGCCGTTATTTAGGAGGGCTCGGCATCGGTAGGGGTCGTCGTTTGTGGCGAGGCTCTCGAGGAGAACGGCGAGGAGGAGGATGATGGCGAAGGAGACGGGGAGGACGCGGCCGAGCAGGGCCCAGGCGGGTTGTGAGTTAAGCATCTTGGCCAGGTGAGATTAGGTGCGAGGTGAGAGAATCCCAAGTCTCGACTGAGGCCGACAGAGCAAGAAGCGACAATGCGGGCGACTTGGTAAATGTCGAGATGTCGCGATGTTGATCGATGGCCGGCGTGCGGGAGGCGCCACTAGAGGCTGTGGCGAGATCGGGGCGTTCGATCTAAAAGCAGCAGCGGCAGGAGCGGTTGGCGCGATGGTACCAGGCAGTCGGATCCAGCGCTGACAGGTGAAACCACGAGAGCACGGATGGGTCGTCCAATGCTACGGGAGGGAAAAGCGAGTGTATCAAGGATGCGAATATGGAGAAAGAAAACGGCGCAGCAAAGGAAGAGCCGCGGGACAGTCAACGGCACAGTCGACGGGAGGGAAGGAAACGAAAGCCGAGGGCTGCGATGGAAACGGCAGTAGCGGGAGACATGATGGTGGGGGAGGCCAGGTCAAAAAGGAAACAGGAGAGCTGGCAGGTGCGTGCTCCGTACAGTAGGACGTACAGTGGGCGGGACAGTAGCGGGTACAATTAGCAGGTACAGCACGAGCACGGTAGCGACGGTGCAGCTGGACTGTGCAGCTCTCGTCGAGACGCAAATACCACAAACCCGGTCAGGGATGACGACGAGCAAGCAAACAACCTGCTCCGTACAGATTAGACAAGCGTGTGTTCTGCAGGGAGTGTGTGTGAGCGAGTGTGCGTGTGTGCGTGTGTTCCAAGGACGAGCCACCCGCTGTGGCGCTGTGGACTGCAGCGCAGGCGCTAGCTACTCCCACTGCTGGGGGACCAGGGGACCACGACGCGCGCTGGAAGGGGACCTGCGAACCAGCGGCGGAGCCCGAAGTGGGCACTGGTGTGGGCGGGCGGGGCCCAGCGAGGGTGGCACCTATTTCCGGATCGAGCACAGGCGGCGCAGGGGCCCCGAGTGCCCTGGAAGCGCTGCGCGACGAACCAACGGTGACAGGCGACGGGATCAAACGCCAAGCCCCAAACCGTCGCCAAAACATCAGCCAAAACAGCAGCCAAAACAAAGCGGGTTGAATCTGTGAATCACTGAGCCGCTCACTGAACCACTGAACAACCAGCGCCCGCAGCGCACCCTCCCCGCCGAGTTTGCGCTCAACAGGCCACGGGGGCGTCGCCGTCGCACCCTCGCCGGCGGGGCCACCCTCCCATCCCCGGAGCACCTCTCTCCGCCCCCTGCTCGGGGACCCTCACATCCCGGCTATATGTCGTGTGTCCCATGGCCCAAGGCTTGTGTGTGCGGCCGGTGTCTGGACGGAAACAAGCTTCTCTCCACGTTTGTCTCGGGGCTTGTGCGACACTAGCTCGCAGATTAACACGGTCGCCTGGTCGCCGTCTCACGGCTGTCTCAAACACAGCCGATGCCCGCCCCCGGTCTTTCGTGCCCTGAGACGCGAGTGCAGACGCCGGGGCCTTTTGAGGAAGTGAATGCCAGCCCAATCAACCCGGCTCAGTCAACCAGATATACAGATGTATGCTCAGCACCCCATCTCCCCCTGAGCTGAGCTGCACCCTCGACTGACCTTGGATCGGCGCACACGCCAAGTAACCCTCCACCGCGTGCATCGCAGCGCCATGTCCGTCATGGCGTCGACCTCCCTCAACGAGAGGCCCGACGGCGCCACCCAGCTGCAGCGGGGGACCGCTAACCAGCCCCGCTAGCCTGCACTGGAAGCTCGCCGGAAGCCCTCGCTCGTCACAGGGCGATTGCGCATGGTGCGGGATGGGTGTAAATGGGACGCCGTCTCAGCGCCTCTCGCTCGCGGCTGGCGTCTCTTGGCAGGCTTCTTCTGTCTTCTGACTTCTGTCTGATCTGTAGCTGGCATCGAGTCTCCACCACCGCGGATTAATGGCACCGTGCTGCGACGCATTCCCACGACATGCCAGGTGCCCGTGAATAGCTAGCCGGCGCCAATAGCGGAACTCGTCCCTCCCACGCAAACGCCACAGTGTCCATGCAAGCCCCAGCGGGCGGCGCCAGAGACCCGAGGCAACGCGTATGCTGTCGCCGGCGCTGCAAGACCTCAACCTTCGAGATTGATTCACCCAAGGCCGCGCAATGCTTCCACGACGCTCATATTGCCTCATCGCCCCCGATGCCGAACGCTATTCGCCCGCTGCTCCCTGCCGGCTCCTGCTGGCTGTGAATCTCCAGCCCATCGCTCCCCACCAGAGCCCTTCAGCGAGCCGCCGGTGGAGCAGGCTCCTCTTTTTCTCCCGCTTCTTGGTTCCCAGTCCCCCATCGACGCAATCATCAGACTGTCGCCGCGCGTCGGCGCCACGCAACTCGCCCATCAACTGCGTCCGTTGGCGGTTGCGAGCCGGAAGGGCTGGATATCTGTCTATCTGTTGATGCTGAGCCCCATGCGTCCTCGTTGCCCAACTCCCCGTCCATCCGCGTATCCGTCCGTCGTGCTCCGTCGATAGGGCGTCCGTCGTGCCGAACGGGATGTGGCCTGCCGGGTCTGCATCTCAATCTCTCATCGTGTTATTCTCACGCTATTCCCAGCCCTGGAAGGCCTGCAGCCCATGTCTGGCCAGTTCTCAGACACCCGCGAAACCCCTCGATGGTGGCCACCTCGCGCCAATCTGTGCCCCATACTGTCCCATACCGTAGTCAGATCCGCGCCCAGCATCAAGATCCCACCGCCCAGTAGCCAGTTTCCGTCACCTAGCACCGAGATCCCGCCGCCCAGCAGCTAGTTTCCGTCGCCCAGTGGTGGAATCAACCAGGAATCAATCACCGCCAAACCTCCTGGCGCCGCTCGCGGACCGACACAGTGCCTATCGCTAGCAGCGACCAAGGCCAAGTTCTGGGATTGACATACGTACCCCGTCCAAGGGGCTGATGCCAGAGTCCCCCTTGTTCCGCTTTTCATCCCCACTCGCCTGCTCGTTCAAGCCTGCTCGCTCAATCCCGCTATCCCATTACCATCCGACACTGGTCCCTTCAGAGCTTCCAATCTCTTTTCGAGTCGCCTTTAGCGTCGGGTTGAACGAGGCAATGCGGCGCAACATCCGTCTGACACCCAATGATCCAATCCATCGGGACCGATCGCACGGCGAGTTCCATGCGGGTGAGACGCCAAGATATGCTCCCGCCGAAGGATTCGACGGTCCAGGTCCCAGGTTCAGGTCCCAGGTTCAGGTCCCAAAAGGAACCACACGGCCATCCCAAACTTGGCGTCTGACACCCGATCATGCAGCCTGCGCCAAGCAGTGGGGGACCCTTGACCCTCCAAAGTTCATCGACGCGATTCAGCATCCAACACTATCGAATGAGCACATGCGCACCCACAGCTAATAATGTATCGACGTACGTACTCACAATAATTTGCCATTATCCACCGGAAACCTACGTACTACATACAGTTGACTAGCTAGCTAGTTGTCTAGTTGGCTAGTTTCTATGTGATTAATAATGTCCACGTCCACGTCCTCACACATCTTGCCCCTGGTTGCAACCCCCCTTCTTCCAACAGAGCAGGCCCTCCGATGCAGCCACCATAGCCCCAGTAAAGGTCTCACGTGTCCTGCATCATATCATTCGTTACTAAAAGCAATCTTCCACAACCCCATAACCGAATGGTATCCCTTTCCGACGACGTAACAATACGTCCCTTGTAGTCCATTTCTCGACCCCGTTGAGCCGATAAGCCCGAAATAAATCCGACCCTTCTACCAGCCCCTGAGAGATTGAGACTCGATTCTAAGCCTGAGCAGAATCCGATGCGTTTCTTGTTGCGCGTGCTCGCTGCGCAATCCTTCCAAACTCAGAATTCTCGTACAAAAAAAGTTTATTGCAGAGAACCATATATATATTACATACCAAGCCACTACTAGAAGGTTATTTTACGCGATGTAATAGAGTGGTGGGAATATTAAGCTTAGTTGTCCCACATCCCAGTCGTCCGCGCGTAGTTTCTTGGCGTTGTCAAGTTGCTCAGCTCTAGGGTAGCTTCGATCACTCCAGATGACGGTTGGTTAGTAAACGGCAAGATATCTTGGTCGCGAGAAGCAAGCCTTTAGCAGTTTTGTGGGTTTAGCCGAGCCAATACACAGTTGTACTAGTCGAGGGTGCAATTAGGTTCCACGAGTAAGAACACAGGTGTAACCAGGTTCGAGGGGGCCAGATCGAGTGTTACCTGATTAGCGTTCAGCAGATCTACACCTGCGCCCCACAACTCGTCAACTAGCCAAGTCCCAGAACACAGCCACCAGCAAATTTACTTTCATTCTTATTAACGAACTTTAGAATTGAGGAGCGTAATGAAATGAATGACCAGACCATAATGATTGCTACTTTAACTAGCCATGCGAACCATGCAACACTACAGCCTCTCATTGGCTTCACAATTTCTTGACAGCACCGTTGAGCTTGGCACCGCATTGGCAATACGAAAACCTGTGACATGTTCCACAGACCGGTATTGCAGCTCGGGCCTTCGACGACCTGGCATCGGCTCAAGTGCCGAAAATTGCCGTAATCGACGATCAAGCGCCAAAACCCCCGGTGGCTACTCATACTGAAACACTGTCAGTCGTACACGAGCCGGAAACTGTCGCCAGGCCACAGCGTCCCTGCACCGTACCTGGCACATGTTCGAGCTAGACTGGAAACTTTCCATGCTTCTGACGTTGCCTGACTGCCGAGAGCCGAATTGATGTCGGATTGACTGAGAGACCACCTTCACGGACTGCGCAGATGCAACGCGTCTGTAACGGACCATGGATGCGCGCGGCCAATTTATGGCATTATTGCCTCAGATAACACCAGTATGTCATGTGTGCCTTGATTAATCACATTCACTTCTATTCTATTTTAAACCGGGTTGGCCCACGTCATCGCTTACACTGCCGATCGTTACGCGTCTCGTATTGCGCTAAGACTACACCCCTATTGCTGCTTCGTCTGATGTCAGAACGTTAAATCATACCGATGGAGGGCTTCCATTTGACCCACGATAACTAGCTCTGATGTACTATTGGAAAATCACTATTTGTGGATACAAGGTCATACGGAACGCAGTGGTGTGGACTTACACAGGTCTTGTAATATCGCGACATCTTTCGTCTTAAATGGAAGCGGGATATATCCTGACGTATTGTGTGGGGGAAAGGCACAACAGATGGTCAGAGACTCAACAACCCACCCACAAAAGCAGGTGTTGTGACTGTGGTGATGCCGGCACAAAGGCGATGCGTCCGCAATGTCGACAAAGGCGTAGATAAGAGACTCTCAAAGTGAACAAAATAGACTAGCCTGACCGATCCCATCAATCGGCATCATCTGATCAAACGAGTCACAATACAATGCCGCAAAGATAGGCTAAAAAGAACGTAAATTGAGCTTTGCAAGAAAATCTGCTGCTGGATACTCATGACGATGCTTCGCGATGCATAACAAAAGCTTCCGAGATTGAGAATCCGGATGAATCTTACCGCAATCCCTCAATCCTACCCTGCAGCTCTCAATGACTGACTAATTGACCATATCCAATGGCCTCAATACCTGCCGGAATATCCCAAAGGGACAGTCCGCCTCAAATGGACTTATATCCTAACTGCAACATCAGCTAGGAATGCCCTTACGGGCATTTTACACTGAGAGACTAGCTACAGTATGATTCATTGCAATAAGCAGTGCCTGACCTAACGAGGCCTGCCGAACATGGCGTTGATGACCCTGTATAACAGTTTTGATAAAACGGCTGTATGGTGACATGACCGTATCGAGCACTGTTTCAGAGGAGCGTTTGTTATGATATCCTGCTGCGTTAAGGGGAAGTTGGCTGAAAGCCCGGTAGGGATCAATCATGGGCGAGGTCAGTTGTCGTCGCTAGGAGGCTCAGTAAACCCCAAAACTCCCAAAATAGGACATGCAACGGCATCCCATGGCCATTCAAAAACTCAAGGGTTCTCCTTAGAAATCGTGCAGCTTGAAGTGGTTTCCGAGATTGCCTTCTACTAACAGTAAGTTCTCCGCCATATGAGACGCCCAAAGCAAAGAATTAACGGGCAAACGAGATTATGACGCGGACTCTGGATATATCTTATAGCAATGTTCTACCTTTTAAGAGCCATGGGTTGAGAATGATCCAGATACTAAGCTCACAGACTTTGGTTTGTGGTAGTCACGAGAACAACTGAGGGAAATCCATCAAGAGTCAACAGAATAAATACCTATATACTGGTAGAATAATGTAGAATATTTAACTCCCGCAGATGCACATTTTCCTATCCTTTGGCATTCAATTTACCACGCGATCTTGGCCAAGAACGAGCTTGGGTACTTCCTCACAATAAATTTCCTGATCTCATCCACAAACAAAATCCCAAGGCCCAGAGGGATCGGGATGAGCCAGAACTCAATAGGCACTGAAGCGGTTCCGAAAAGCTTCTGGATTCCCGGGACTTCGGTAACAAAGATGGCAATGACCAAGCTGATAAGCATGCTGAGAACCAACCAAGGGTTGCGCTTCTCCTTCGTAAACGGGTTAGACTGGAAGATGCTCAATCTCCGGTTCCGCACAGCAAGAACATTTCCCCACTGCAGGAAAACGAGAGTGACGAAGTAGACACACTGTCCAGTGTTGTTGAACTGCACTAGCTCATCCTGGGTGTAGCCACGATATCCCTTTGAATAACCCTCGAAGAGGAAGAACAGTTCGCTCACGGGCATCTTAGCATACTTCCACATGTAGAAAAAGAACATGGAGTGGGCGATGATTGTCTCCATGAAGCCCGTGAAGAGGTACGCTTGCGTGTAGATCTTGGTGTTGATCAGATGGTCATGTTTGTGGTCGCGAGGAGGCAGCGACAAAAGGTCGAACTCTTCCTTCTCCATGATGAGAGAAAGACTCATGAAAAGATCAGTGAAGACGCAAATGATAATCATCAGGAATGCGCTCAGAGGAAGGGGCACGCCGAAGAAAACGTTGAGGATGACGGGCCAAATTTCAGACCAACTACCGGCAGGGAGGAGGTAGGAGATGACTTTCTGGAGGTTCTGGAAGACGAGGCGACCGAGGCGAATGGCGTCAATGATGGAGTCAAATCGATCAAGGAGTACAAGGTCCGCTGCCTCGATGGCAACGTCGCTGCCCGTGACGATGGCAACTCCAACGTCGGCGGCTCGCAGGGCGGGAGCATCGTTGACTCCATCACCAGTAACGGCGACGACGTTGTCGCGGGTTCGCAGCTCAGTGACGATTCGCAACTTTTGTTCGGGCGTGGTTCGTGCAAAGACAATTTCGTCGTAGGCGCAGACAATGTCCCAGTCTTCTTGCGTCAGCCGACCGAGGTTTGAGCCTTCCAGGAGCAGGCTCCGCTTGATCAGGGGAGCTCGTTCATTCTTGGACTTGGATTTGGACTTGGGCTTTTCCTCGGCCTCGTTGTTCACAACTCCAGTCTGGAGGCTGTCGATGGTGTCGGGATCGCTGCTGCAAGTGAAAATGCCGGTGTTGCGAGCAATCGCCGCCGCAGTTAGCGCGTAGTCACCAGTGACCATGAAGAAGCGGATTCCAGAGCGGCGACATTGCTCAACAGTCTCAGGAATCTCAGGACGATGCGGGTCGATGATACCAAGCATGCCAACGACGGTGAGATCTTCAATAACAGAGTGGGTGATTTCGTCACTGAATGCGTTGGTTCCAGCGACGCCATGAGGAGATATGAGTTTCTCGCACAGGACAATCACTCTCTCGGCACGGCGAGAAGCCTCGTCTTGGATGTGCTGGAACTTGGCACGGGCCTCGTCATCGAGAGGCTGAACCGAGTTGGATTCATACGACCAGTATTGCGTGCAGCCAGGGAGAAGAATGTCCGGAGCGCCCTTGACGATGGCACGATATTTGCCTCTGTTATCGTCCGACTCGAAAAGTGCCAGCATCCACTTATTTTTGGAGTTGAAAGGAACTTCAAAGACGCGGGGAGTCGTCTTCTTCAGGCCATCTCCTGAGTTGCCGGATGCAGCAAACCGGAAGACGGCGCTGTCAGTAGCATTGCCTAGGATAGTTCGCTCGTGGATGGGAAGATGGGTCGTGGTCGGGTCAAACGACGCGTCGTTGCATAGGAGGGACGCTCGTTGCATCGCTGCCGCAGCATGGTTCGGCTTACTCCCCTCATGTAGAAGATGGAAGTCATCAGAAGACTCAAGGCTTCGGTCGACGAACGCAACAGAGTTGACAAACATTTGGTTCTGTGTGAGAGTGCCAGTCTTGTCTGAGCAGATGACATTCACGCAGCCCAGTGTCTCAACAGTCGACAGTCCTTTGGGCAGTACATTGACGGCCTTCATTCGACGGGCAACCATCATGAGTGTCAACGCGACAGCAACGGGCATACCCTCGGGAATGAAAGCCACGATGCAAGCCATGACGTTGACAAGCATGGCGGGGACACTCATGTAGCCAGGATGGTCGACACGCAGCCAGCCGACCCAGGAAAATAAGATGAGCAAGGCAAGAAAGATGGTCATGCATACGATGATCCGAACAAAGCGGGTGATCTCTCGCTGGATGAGGGCAGCAGAATCTTTGACACTAGCGGTCGAGCTTGCGATGCGGCCCATGACGCTTCGGGCGCCAGTGAGGACAACCACGCCGACACCATTGCCGTTCATGACAGTGGTGCCCATCATGGCGATGTTTCGACTCTCAAGGAAGTTTCGGTCGGTCGAGTCGACGACGCCTTCAATCTCGTCGGATTCGCCGGTAAGAACAGATCGATCGAAGCGGATGTCACCGGAGTGGCTGATGAGGCGGAGATCGGCTGGGACTTTGTCGCCAACCTGCAGATGAACAATGTCGCCAGCCACGAGGCTGATGGTGGGCAAGCTCTTGAGGTCGCCATCACGCTTGACCAGTGCAAACGAGGGCAGCAGGTCAAGGATGGCATTCATGGTCTTTGCGGTCGACCAGTCCTGGAAGGCGGAGAAGCCAGCCTGCAGGAAGATGACGACGAGGATAAGGACGGCGAGAGACAGATTCTGGGCTGACGGGGGGCTGCTCAGGGGCTGCCAGCACAGGAAGAAGATGATGGCGCCGACCCAGAGAACCGAACAGAAGCCACCAAAGATGTACTTGAGCGTTTTCTTGATGTAGTTTGTCTTGGGATGCGGCAGTGAGTTGTTTCCATCTCGCTCCAAGCGGATAGCAGCAGCATTCTCTGAAAGGCCGGCTTCAGAGCTTATGTTGAGCTGTTGGCAGAGCTGCTCAACTTGTAGCTCATGGTATTGAAGCTTCGCGAAGTAGTCTTCGTCTTCTTTGCCCCCGAGGCCCGTTGCGTTCTTGGCCTCTTCAAGAGGGTCATCGTTCTGTTTCGCCTCGGTCACCTGGATGGACAGGGTGCGGTATTCGATCTGGACGCCCGAGTACGGCGAGGTCGGCTGGATGCGGCTGCGGGAGCTGGACCGCGAGCGGCGGCGAGATAGTGAGCGGGTGCGAGAGCGTCCATGGTACGGGTCCGGGTCACTGGGTGCGGCATCCCTACTGACACCGTCCTGGAAGGTGATGCGAGGATTATTCGCAGCTTCCACATCGGTCTCCTTGGGCTGGATGTCGGGATCTGACATGTTGATTGTTGCTGCTGCGGTGTGTCTGATTCAAGGCTGCAAAGACGAGGGTGGGAGGAAGGACGAGAGGATGCAGGTGTGCTGCAGATACAAGACCGGCAATTGTCAGAGTGAGAAAGACTTTAGGATGAATTTGTACCGGCACATAGGCAACTCGCGGTCTGTTCTCTATTTCCTCGCTGCAACCCAGGAGGCCTCCTCTCCTCAAATACCAGTGCAGCGGCAAGGAAAATACCTCATATAGTTGCCAGTCATAGCCTGCGACGTAATAAATACGGTGTAGTCACTACTGGTGCTATACGGAACGGTACGAGCCGCCCAACGGCAACATGTTGTGTGGGTGATGTCCCGACCGGGTAGGAGGTCAAAGCAACTACATGTTCGCTCATACTGTAGGGCGTAAGCCGTCGTGTTGGCCCGGTGGCCCTTGCATGCGGAAATGATGAATGGCTTATAGCTAACTGGATGGGGATGTGCGCGTTTCCGTCATTTCAGACTCCGCCCCTTGTGCTGAGGACTTGGGCGTTGGTCCGGGAAGCCGAATCTGGACAAGTACTCGATACCCGGTAGGCGTCTCCACATGCTTGTTTTTCCCATACGAAGTAAGCTTTCGCTAAGAGCGGTTGTGTCATAGCATGCTGGAGGGTCATCAGCTTTGAAAAACTTTCTGGTTGGTCCTCGGTGAAGCTTGACGACGCTGACGAAGGTGGACAAGCTCGCCGGCTGGTGCGACAAATTTTCCAATTTTTTTTACGGTGGGGAGGTGAGGAACTTTTGGCGTGCGTTGCCATGTGCAAGAGGTGACGGCCTGACGGGAATCAGGAACAGGCAAAAAAAGATGGGAAACGGGAGAAGAAGCTGTCTTGTTTTCTCCGCGTCGTCGTACCTACCTGGCATCACCAATCGCACGTAGGATTAAGGTGCCTGGATTCACGCCGTGGACGAGGGTGTAGCCGTCTTGGCATTGGCCATAGCGTCTGTGACCAAGCTGCCAAATTCGGCAGTGGCAGTGCTTGGCGCCATTGAGCTCCTTGATTGGGCGAAGCATTCGTCTTAACTCGAGTCGGCCGTCCCCGCAACGCCATCGAAGGCATCCGGTTGTCGATTGCCGTTAGCAGGCCACGCTCGCTCGTCTGCGGCCAAAATCCCTCATAGAGGAAAGGCAGTGCGAGGACCGCCCGCGAGCAATCGAGATTTGCTCGTAGAAATGAGGCGGTCTGACCGGCTGACCGTCTCGTCTGCTCTCGAGGGAAGCTACTCGCTGCGCCCGCCCTGAGGTCTGGACGAGCCCATGACGTCAGCCCAAGCTTGACAGGGGGGAGACCAGCTGCGACTAATCTGTACTACGTAGGAAAGCTTCAGCATCTGTATCCAAGCCCCGAGTGTCCAGGTCCACCTTGGCTAGGACGCCACGCGTCCTCCCCTCTCACCCTTCAGCGCTTTCTCATCTCACTATGAGTGATTACCGCAGCTGGAACAATTTTGCTTGACGGGGACGATCCTCGATTAAGGATAGAGAGGGTTGGCCTAGTGCAGTGGGTAGAAAACCGGGGCGACAGGGCATGTGCGCTGGCTCGCTTGGGGTGCGTTCCAAGTTGCGACACCCCTGAAGTTGCCATTTTCCACGTGGGTTGCTTGGTAGTGAAAGCCTCACCATCGTATTTTCGCTAATGCCAATGCTTTTATTCCCTCAGGTACAGTACAAGGAACTCCCCTCAGCGCTCAACTCGTCGCCATACTGCGAAGAGCTAGCCGCAATCTGCCACCAGCCCCCAAAGCCCAGCCCGCCGCATTTTCAATAAGCAGAATGCTCCCGGTTGTCGATGGCCGTCATACTGTCGTGCCGTGGTTGTAGGATCTGGGGGGACGCCGCACTTGAAAACTTGCACGACTGAACCAAATCGTCAGCTGGGAATATTCTCGCAATCAGATCATAGCATACCATAGAGGACAGGTACGAGCACGCCGCTCAAGCCATGGGTCGATGCACGTCGGGTGGAAGAGGTGATCACAGGGCAACTGGCGTAGCAAAACGCCATCAACAAAGTCTTCGGTGCAAATAGGACATTCAGATTGGTAGCCGCATCTTGGCTCTGACTGTCTCCGAGCTGGTTTTGAGTGCCGTATCAAGACCTGTCTTGGAACCTGTAGCTCGCCATCACTAGGCTGATTTCCAGATTTCTTATTTTCCGTCTTGAATGCATGAGGATCCCCTAAACAGTTCGACGGGGCATGATAGACCACTAGTGGGATGTGGTGTGCAGTATTCCGGCCTAGGCCGCCAGTGGTGTTGACAGTGGTGTTGGTATCATTCGCGGGAGGATGCCTTTCCCGGAGGAATCTAACGAGTGAACCTGAGCTAGCGACGTATGCCAAGCCGCCTATAACAAGTGCAAAAACAAATACTAGAATGATAGATACCGTGACTCGTGTGCTGCTTTGAGTTGATGACGGTTGGTGGCTATCGGCCATATTTCTGGACGAGCTGGATGTTATTCGGCATACAAGAGATGCCAGAGACAGGATTATAAGCGTCTCTCAGATTGGAAAGCAGATCATGGCATAGTTTCATGAACATGGGCTCGGCATGTAGCGGTGAGAAATCAAGAAGTCACTGTAACATATTTGTGCCGTTGTCTGGCAGCTGTTGTCCAGTAGTCGGCATCTCAAATGACACATGAGATGGCTGGACCAACAGCGTCTAAGCGGTATTATGAAGCAGGCTCTACCACGGCTCTCCTTTTTAGGTGAGACTTGTTTTGGTCTGCTAGCCCAAAGATCAGGTGGATGAGTGATTTCCTACCGTTTGTACGGGACGGGATAACCACCGACGACGCGTTGCACGACTACGTCGCTTCGAGCCCCCAACCATTGGAATGTGCACGAAGATAGGTACTCAGTACAATCCACAATGTATCTCTCCTGTTGATCAATGTAGGATGTCGCCCTGTGTCTGAGGCCCCAGTAAGCCATGTGACGTCACAATGCAACTAGACGATGAAGCGGATGAAATTTACTGATGGCAATATAGAGGCAACGAGTCTGGACCGGGCCTTTGCGACGACTCAGGACCAAAAACGTGATCAATTTCGTAGGGGGAGGCTGTGAGACCCCAAAAGTTCCTGCCATGACTCCACCGCTCCCTCGTAATTTGCACGTGGCTACCGAGGTGTGCAGGTGTGTTGGTGTGCTGGTGTGCGAGGGATTTAGAAGCACTGGGGACGAGCCTTGAATTTCTTTACGTTGCTGGTTTCGAAGCCTTTGTATCTGCTTAACTGACTTACAGCAAAAATTAAAGATGTCTAGTTTACGGAAGAGCTCGTCGTCTCCGCTTAAAAAAGTGATTTGGTGGGTCCGATGGAGGCCGCCAGTCAGGGGGGCGTGCGCGGGAAAAACATCACGGCTCAAGGTAAAACTGGCTTTGGCGGCATTGTGCGTACTTAGCGTGACGCCGGACCTTTTGCGCTCGTTTCTTTGCCTGGTTTTGGCCTGGAAAGTCGATCCCGCCGGTGATGAAGGGGCGGAGCCAACTGAGTCTTCCCCCGAACCGCTGGCCTTTGTGCGACTCGAGATCGTCTGATCCTCCCTTTGCTGTAGCTATGTATCCCGCAGTCCTGAGCCTGGGGCTTCGGACGAGGACAAGCTCGAACTGGCATTTGCGTCGAGGTCCACTCCTCTAGCCCTCTTCGAACTGAATTTCGCTTGCGCTACGGGCGCTCTGGATGGTTCAGTCACTTGCACAACTTGAGGCGGAATGGGCCTGGCGGGACACGACGCCCATGCGACATTAGCTGGGCCCATCCCACAGACGCTAGACGAAGGAAGCAGCGTACAAAAAAGGCCTTATTTTGCCAAGCACACAACATTGCGTGAACGATTCCCCAGAATTTACAGGGCTGAAACCTCATTAGCCCCTTCTAAGAATAGACAATGTCGCATCTGTCACATCTGCATTTGTTATTGAGCTCTGTTACTGGCACGTCACAAGTCGGCTGTGCGCTACCCTACACAGAGTTGATGCATCGAACTGCTACTACAATTCGACATTTGGCATGAGTAATTAGGCATAAGTAATGTTATCTAGTCAATTACTAGAATTCAGGCTAGCGCTCGTTTGATCATTCATAAAAAAAGCGCTCAATATAATCACATTTAACTCCGCCGTGGATCCAGCTGTGTGTGCATCAAGCTATGCCACCCCCTTCCCTTTGTGCCGAAAAGCGAACGCTGCTTTTCGAGCCAAGTTAAGGACAGATGAATGGGATCGGACATCCGCTGCAGTTGATGTGTCGTTATAGGCGTTGTGTTCATTTCCAATCCCTGAAGGAGCTGATGCACAGTTGGGAAACCCAACTGCAGGCCGCGACGGGGATGCTGGTGGTATGATGTCTCTGGGTGCAGGGGTTAATGCGGAGTAGAAGGGGTAATTGCCTGTCGTGTGATGACACGCAGGAGCTGCAGATGCTGGGGTTGTTGCCTGATCAACTCTCTGACAACTGTTTGGATGTTAGCACATGCCAGGCTGTGCGGCCTTGGATCGTGAGGCGGTTACGGGCGGGGTCTAGAGCGTACCTTTCAGAGCAGAATATCAACATATGATCGTGAGGGATGAATTCTTTCTCACAGGTCATGCTAGCGTAAATGTCCATTTAGTGAAATGCAAGGATGATTGTGATCAGGACGCTTAGTTGTGAACGCGGACGTACCAAAAGTGCGGAAAGATTTCTCCGTCTTCTTCTTCCGTAAAGTGTGAACTTTCCTGTTCATGCTCGGCTGGACACCGAGGAATCTTGGAAAGAGTGTATCGACGAGTCATGGGTATGCCTATCATGGGAGCGTCGGGGCGAGTATGGCTATGCTGGTTGGGAGCGTGATGCATTGTCTGAGCAGAGAAGAGAGATTGCCACGATTGAAGAATGAAAATGGCGGCGCTCCAACAGTAGAAGAATGTTCAAAGATATCTTTATCTCGAACGCGGTGCGCAGTTGGAACCACCTTGGCCAACCGGCTTCGGTATGGTTTCAGGGCTCGTCCATCATCACCAGTCCCTCATGTTGGAGTCGCAATGGCCTGGAATGCACATGCATCGCCCCCTCTCCAGTCTCATAAAAATGAGGGGTTTATCCCTGCAAATCAAAATCTTACCAGATGGCCGTCCAATAACCCCCGTCAGGTTAACGCGGTAGCCGGCCTCCACACGAAATGATTGACGGGGACGAGGGTCAATGCGGTGCGGCATAACTAAACGAGGATTGCTGCTCGTACTTGGAAAGTCAAGCCTGCTCGCCAAAGAGCCCTAGTCCTGCATCTCCGGAAGGACCCTTGCCGACTGGTTGGGTCAGAGGGTGCATTCTATATTGGCACACCCACCCGACGTCAGTAGAAATCTCCTCGACTCCATTGCCTGTGCAAACAATACTCCCGAGGATCGTGTCTGGGGCAAGCTATGTCTTGGCGAGGCGCAGGGTCCACGGAAGATTATACCCACTGCGGTTGCTTGATCCTAGTTGTGCAAATTTTACAGAGTTGTACATTTGTTCTCATTCAAGGCCAATGAATTCGTGCAGAGTTACAAAGAGTAACTAATGCGTGTTGCCTTGAGAGATTTCTGGATGACAAGCGGGTTCCCCCATGTGGGAGCCCGGTGTGACGTCAAGAGGCCGCCAATGATGACCGAGGCAATTTCTCATCCACATTATCATTACCTAACGTACTCTAGCCCTTAGCCTCTTTTACTGCGCGTGCTATCATGGCCAGTCTCATAGAGTGAGAATCACCAGTGATCTTGTGGATGTTCAAATACGACCACTTGTTTGCCATCTCCTCCGCCATCTTTTCAAACAGCGCACTCATACCAGTTATTCTCCACAGCCTTGACAATTTAGCTTCATCGTGAGGCCCTAGCATTTGGTGAAGTTCCTCCTCATATACTCGTGCATAGCCTAGCAGCATTGCGGCGATCCCTGCGGCAATTGGCGTCGCCACTGATGTTCCGGACTGGCACACGTCCGCACCCTGGTCTTCACTGGTGCTGAGAGACGCCCCAGGGACGTCCACTCCCAGTGTCATGAAGCAAGTCTTTGCGTTGTAGTCTGGAGGGGGGTTGAAGCGCTGCGGCCAGCCAAACTCGTCGGACCCGCGGATGGAGAGGACCTGTCCGCTGCTTGCTGGGAACATTTCTGCCCTGTTTCCACCGTCATTGGCGGCTGCGGCAAAGAAGAGGATGCGTTGATCTGTTTTGTGGAGTGCCTTAGAAATGGCATTGCTGATAACCGGCTTGCCATCGACGTAAATTTCTTCGTCAAACCCGAATGACATGGAGATGATGTTGGCCTTACAATCCTTCCGGGCCCACTCTATTGCCTTGAATTTCGTTAGCTGATAGATCCCTTCGTGCGTTATGTGTGGACAGATGGGCCACCTGATCCGTTTCAAATATGATGTAGCAGGCCATAATATGGGAATGAAGACTTACCTCAGCAACATTTTCAGTTGCGTTTCGCAAATCCGGCGAGTTCCGTGCTATACGGGCAACGTAAATATCAGCAGCTGGTGCCACTTTCATCAGCACTGACAAGACGTGCGTTCCGTGCCCGTCCTCATCCAATTGGATCGACTGATCTTTCTCAACATAGTCTTTCCAGCCTTTGAGGCGCATCTTCCGCTCTCTACCGAAGAATATCGCATCCGGGTCATAGCCCGTGTCTAGAACGGCGATGCAAATCCTGTTCTCCGCTAGTGCTTTGTCTTCCCGAAGCTTGGTGTGTATACATTGAGCAACATGGCTGCTCTTAATATGATCCAACCACGCTTGGGCCTTGGCCTCGATCCTGTTACAGTCTGTTAGCTAGATAGGTCCAAGTAATGCTGAGCAGGCCCAAGTCTGCCAAGTTGATGACGAACCCTGAGGTTTTTGGTGCATCTTGAGCCCCATTCGTGTGGACTTGGGGAGTTCGATGCGCATTATCAGCGAGTAGCTCTGCTGGTTTTGGGTTCTGCGAGATAGGCAACTTTTTGGGCAGTGCAGCTTCTCCCTTGATAAGCTGACGCGGAATATTCCCCGACTCGTTGATCCAACCGGTATCGCGAAGCAGCTCCTTGAGGGGGAAAATGACCTTGCTAAAGAGCATTGCGCGTCTCTCTTCAATGTCCATTGCATCCTCTAGTTCTAGGAGGGTCTTCTTCGAATCTTCGGCCGGCCTTTGCCGAAACAGGCTCTCGCTGACGCAGTTTGCGACAATGATGCGATATTTCTCCAGTGATTCGGTATTCGTCAGGCCAATGTCTGGCCATTTCCTTCTTTCAACTCCCCTCCGAATTCTTACCGCGGTGTCGTTCGTTATCTTCTCGAGGGTTGCGGGTTCGACAGGGGTAGTGTGCGGGGGTGCAGTTATTGACTTTGTCTGCTTTTTTGAGGGCCTTTTTAACCCAAGCTCGTATAGTAGCTCACCAAGAGCGAGAACACGAGGATATCGATGAATAAATTGCCCTGGCGGTAGTCGTTCCGCAGATTCCCCCTCCATTAGCTTATTGAATGAAAACGCGAAGTAGGGTGCCCAGTGGACACTGCGTTCATCATCATCTTCTTCATCTTCATCCTCTTCGTCTCCCTCCCTCTCTTGAAGGAGTTGGATAGATTCCGTCGTCCAACGAACACTCATGAAGTCCGAATCATAGAATTGCCAAACGGATTTGGCCAAGGTATAGGCGAGGAGCAGCTTGCTCTGTGGACCTAGGAATCTGCCTTGAAGAACGTCGGCAAGCGGAATGCTTGTTTCATCTGCGATATCGACTTCAATATTCTCAGCACGATTTAGGTCGAAGAACATTTCGTTGATAATGCCAACAACCATGCTAACTGAGCCGATATCTTTGCCCAGGACTTTGCAGAACTCGGAGGTAGACTTGATCTCTATGGCATCGCCTGCTTTTGCAGAGCCTTTAACGGTGTCGCCAGAATATGAGACTATAATGCTGCTGTCGTCCTTTGTATCTTCGATTCGTACCCCGCGTCCCTTGCGTTGCTTTCTTTAGGACCTCTGTTAGTGATTGAACAAGAAATGGGACAAAAGAACATGCCCTGGAACGCGGAACTGCAGATGTTGCCACTTGATCTTTTCGAATTTTACCGAGCCTTGCTTAGCGAACACCGTGTGAAATAGAACATCGTTGTCGTCCGTGCAAAGAGTATCCCTTAGTTCAAGTCTACCCCAGTGTCTCTTGCGTGGCTCCGTGGATGGATTTGGCGGCCCACAGCAGCAATCGGCGTATTTTTGGAGGACCTTATACAGCGCGTCGTAGACATGCCTTGGGTAGCTCACATCCTCATCTGATTTCGACTTCTTTGCGTTGTCGCCTTTTTGTTGACTCTCAGTATTCCGTTGAGCGGACTCGGCACGCTTCTTGGTCTGGTCTCTAGTCTCAAAGAAGCTTTCAAGAAATTTTAAATAGGGCCTAGTTACTGCTGACTTTGACGTAAAGGTTTCCACGCTCTTAACTACGTTCGGAGGTGTTTTGACACATGTGGTTGACCCAGAAGATTGCGTAATCAACATATTGAGCGTGGGAAAACGAGCAGAAGTCTCACTTTTTGCGCTTGACTTGGATAAATAGTCTTTGGGGAACTTGAAAGCTAGTTAATAGGCAAATCAGGAGGATATGAGGGTGGATAGGACAGATAAGACCACGGACCGTACAAACTAGCTCCAATAAGCACAAGAACTCCTCCAATCTACCCACCACATCCTGTCGGCCCGGGTGTTCTCCCTGTACATATTTCTCTTGATCAAGTGACACCTTCATGAGGGAGCCAGCCAGTTTGGCCAAGTTGTGGACGCGTTCCATCCCGGAGGAGATCTTGGGTCGGTGTTTTTCGAGTAGTTCACATGCGACCATGGCGACGGTCTGTGTCGCACACTGGGCGAACTCCGCTTGAGAAAGCGGCTCCATGATAGGTTACCGATGTGTGACTGTTTTCCCCGGCATAAGTAGTCCGTAGTCTTGAGGACAGGACAGCTCCTGGGTAGTGTTGAGATGGGACTCGATACTATACGAGCGAGACCCGGCGAGATGGCCTCTGATAACCGAAGGGGTTGTAGTGACACCGGACTACGTCGCTGACACTACGAACTCGTAATCTTCATAGATAATAGCACCTCATTACATGCCGGCGCATATTTGGAGGCTGTGAAGAGGGAGTTAAGAAGCCCCGCATCTTGAGATCGGATGATTGTAATTCTCGATCTGAGTAATCATGGAAGCGAGGCTGAGTCCTTCTGTCTAACCCCGCATCGGGCGACCAGTAGAAAACCGCTCGGTATATTGAGCAGCCTGATTGCATTCAATTCTAAGAGCTACATCCCCTTTTGATCCTCAACTGACGCTTCGGCTTCAAAGATCATGGCTTCTACTAAAAGAAATAAAATTTTAGCGCCGATCTTCAGTTATCACCCTAATACCTCGATCTGCTGGGTGACATCTTGTGTTATCTGGACTACTCTATTCTGGTTGTCAAGACGGCCTGATGGTACTAAGCCGTCCCTGGGCCGTAACTCGAGGGCAGTGATAACGATGAGGTCCATTTGGTCCACATGGAAGCGCTCGATCATAGGAGCTCTGTATCTAATCTGTAACCACGTAGCTTACGGTAAAAACTTATATCGTAAGTTACGACCTTTACTTTATACTTCTCTACTTAACTAATCTAAACTTTATTTGAAGATCCTCCTGAACTGTAAACCATAAGTTACAGAATCGATAATCTTTTCCTCCATTTTCTAGATCCATATCAAACAACAAGAACATAGTTGCGATAACGTTTTGAATCTCCATCAGGCTAATCCATCGACCGCTACAGGTGTGTGCTCCGTGGCCAAATGGGATGAAGGAGCGGTTCATCAGGGTCAGATCCTCTTCGGAGCTGACTGATGTCAACCAACGATCTGGATAGAACCGATGTGGCTCTGCGTAAACTGCCGCATCTCGGTGAACAACCCATGGGTTGACCCCGACCTCAACTCCGGACGCTATGTAGTGACCACAGATCTCAGCCCCTCCTTCGGGCACCACGCGTGCTAAAAGCATGCCGACTGAGGGGTGCACACGAATACTTTCTTTGATAACAGCCGACAAGTAAGGCAGCTTGTTCGTAGTCGCGAAGTCGACCGGGTAGCTTAGGGTGCTTCGAAGCTCGGCCTTCAGCTTTTCGTGAACCTCGGGATGTCTTAAGGTGTTGTAGATGACGGAACGCAGAGCAGTGGCGGTTGTATCGCTTCCTGCGGCAATGTTGTTAAATGCGTGTGTCATGAGCTCGCGATCGGTGAGAGAACTGAGGTTCTGCCGCTGGTTTAGCACCAGGCGCTGCAGGAACGTCATCGGACCCTCGTCCGATGTTCGGTCCTGGCCAGCTACGATCTCGCTGTAACAAAGCTCCATCATCTTCAATATGCCCTGATCCCCAAAGAACCACTTTGCAATCCACGGATTTCCAAGCAAGTATGGGTGGATCCAAGCGATCTGTCCGAACTGCCATATGAAGAGGGTTGTTAGATCTGACATGCAGTCGAGAGAAACGGCTACGGGGAGCAGGTTGCTAACTCACAATGGCCATGTAGTCGCTCCCCAGCTTTGCGGTCCTAAATAGTTGGAGATGATCACCGCCGTCCATGTGGTTGAAGTCCTTCCCAAATGTCAAAGCAAAAACTGCGTCCATCGCATATGCCTGCATGAGCGACGCGACCTCGACCGACGTTGTTTCTTCTTTTGCGTAGCCTTTCAACTTCTCCACCAGTCGATCTGTCACTGACGCAATACATGGTTCCAGCTTGATCAGAATGTTCAACGAGTAAGCATTGGCGGCGCTGCGCTTCATGCGAGAGTGCAGCCGGCGGTCAGTGAGGATGAAAGGATCGGGTACCACACCTTCTCCGTCGTAGTCCTCCGCCAGAGAGTAAAATTTTGACTTGATAAACTTGGTCCCGAGTCCATGGATCCGATTGATCTCAGCTGGATCACTGATCGAGAGTGTGTTGGGCGAGATGCGAACTATCTTGCCGTAGGCTTCATGGAGAGCGATGTCGTCATCCTGGCTGCACCCGCCATACACTGACCAGATGCGCGGTAGTGAGGAGAATTTTCTTTGCCAAGGGCCAGGGATTCGACTGAGGCCCCGTTGATAGTAGTTGAAAAAATGCCAGCTGAATAGTAGTATCCCAAGTACCACTGGCCAATGATTCTGAACCAATGACAGCGCGATGACTGTTTTCGCAGACGATGCCATTGTGTCCATGAATTGGATTCCAGCAATGCGTGTCGAGACCCGGAAGTGTGTAGAAGGAGATGCAAAGGGGCGAGAATGCTGGGCTGTGAACAAAGTCGGGAAGCCATTATAGCTACTACTTTACTATCAGTGTAAATCAAACCGCTGGTCATGGCAGGATTCGGAATTAATGGTCAATTATCCATTCATCCCAAATAAGTAATATTGCCGCCCATGAGGGGACCTTATGTACATGATTTCAAAGACCGGGGTCTACATCGGGGCTGATTGGTTAAGAAATATGGACTAGCTGCAGATTGCTTTGGGATTGGTCACACGCTGATCCGGCCGATTAGAAGTGGGATAGGTATAAGGCGTGGCGTTCCCGCCAGCGCCGCCGGCCAAATCCAAGGCGATCAAGAATTGGGATCAATAAGAAAGACCAAGAGCTCTGGCAAATGGGCAATTAACCCGGCTGCTATCTACCGATCTAAACCGGAGAAATATAGCCATCTAAGTGGCCATCTTATCACGCACTAATTCAGTTTGTTTGAACCAATGGTTCCATTTCTCTCCGGTTGGCAACCCTGCACAAAGACTCTCGTTCTGTCTTCTATAATGACTGAGCAGCAAAGGCGGAGAGAACTCTACGCACCCAAACTCAAACCTCCCACAAACAAACCAAAATGACAACCATCAACGAGAGTAACGCACTTGACGGCCATGGGGCCGATTTTCGTCCGCAGATGCGGCGCTCCTTCAACGTCTGGTCGCTTGCATTCATGGCATGCTTGACCAGCACAACCTGGGAAGCCATCACGTCAACTATGGCGCAGGCACTGAGCTCTGGGGGCAGCTCGAGCATGGTCTGGGGATTCTTCACTGCTGCTACTGGGACCATGTGCATTGCTCTAGCCCTCGCCGAGTTTTCCAGCATGGTTCCAACAGCTGGCGGCCAGTACCATTACGTGGCAGCCCTCAGCCCACCCAAGTACAGACGCGTCCTGACTTGGTTTGCAGGCTGGACAACCATCTGGGGATGGCTACTGGCAACACTAGCTGGAAACTTTGCCAATTCCATGCAAATCCAAGCTGCAATTATTTTGTTCGTTGATGGCTACGACTATCAGCGATGGCATACTTCACTCGTACGTACATACCACCACCAGCAGAGACTCCCTATCCAGTGTTTGCACCGCTAACGGGCACCAAGATCGTCATTGCCTTGTCGACACTGTACACCCTCATTAGCCTCTGCAACACCAAGGTGTTACATTACTCAAATTACTTCGGCATGATCCTCCACTGCGCGGGATACTTTATCACTATCGCATACCTTTTGGTCATGGTGCCGGAGAAAAGGTCTGCAGAGTGGGTCTTCACTGACATGACCAATCTATCTGGTTGGAGTCCCGGAGTATGTGATTGGCCCCTTTGAGCCTCCATGACACCTGCTGATTTACTTAAAATGATTAGGTTGGATGGTCCATTGGCCTGATGAGCAGTGCTCTCAGTCTCATTGGCTGGGACTCGGCATGCCACATGGCCGAGGAGATGGAAGATGCTCCAAAAGAACTCCCCCGAACGAGTAAGCTTTACCGGCGCCCAAACTGCGACTAGATCTCAAACTCACTCTCCCATCTACAGTGTTCGTAGCCGTTGGCTTGACAGGAGTCCTGACATTTCCTTGGGTGATTGCTCTAATGTTTTGCATGACGGACATTGAAGGCGTTGTCAATGGCCCAGTGGGGACCATTAGCCCACTTATGCAAATGATTTACAACGTCTCCGGAGGGAGCTTAGCACCAACAGTTGGCATTTCCTTTTTGACATTGCTGATGAACGTCATAGCATCAGGGCCCTGCTGTATGGCTGCTACTTCCCGCATCGTCTGGTCCTTTGCCAGGGAAGGAGGCTTACCAAAATGCTTCGGCCGACTGAACGGCAGAGCTCAAGTGCCATTGAATGCGCTTCTTTTATCCTGGGTTGTTATCTGCGCCCTGGCCCTCATCTACATTGGCAACTCGACCGCCTTTTACGGACTATCTGCAGGAGTAACAGTAGTTGTATACGCCTCCTACATGATGCCCATTGCCCTCTACGCCATCTACGGTCTCGAGCACTGCGACATGCCACAGGGACCGTTCACACTTGGGCGATGGAGTAGGATGGTGAATATTACAGCCCTTGCTTGGTGCACGTATATTGTTATTTTCTTATGTTTCCCCGCCACCACCAATATCACTGCGGAAACTATGAACGTAAGTCAAGACAAGACATATTTGTAATGAATTAGCTGACAGCTTCGGCAGTACGCATCTGTGATCCTCGCGTCTTGCCTTTTTGTTCCAGCAAGCTTGTGGCTAGTCTATGGCGGGAGGCTATATGGTGGGGTGATGGACCAGATCATGGAAGGCCTTGGAAATATCCTCGAGGGCGTGGATACGGCACAGTCACATACTGAGCGCCGCAGACTAAGCAAATCATCTTGATCAAAGTCGGTGTTTTCGCATAATCTGAAGCACAAGGGAGACTGAGGAAGGTATGTAGTAAGTTATTGCCCACGAGATTACATTACTCGACTTGATATTCAAGCATCGGTCATGGTAAGTACACATTCGGCAATAAATATTATGATTCCTGTTAAAATTTCTTGGAAGAACATTTGCAACTCAATCTTTACCCTTGTATAGTGAAAACGTCTCGTAGAGTCTGCGGTGTATTTATAGCACATGACTAGTTCGCATGTGATATAGGAGAAGGGATCGGCACAGTGACATAGACTGAAGAGGCATTGGGCGACGTGGCAGTGTTAATCGGATACGTCAGCGAGCAAAGAGATAGCCGGGAATAAAACTGCCTTTTCTTCCAATCACGATCAATGGGCATCTTCAGTTTTGCTTGTTTTTCTTTTGTTCATTTTGTGCTTTGGTTTCCTTTCGATACTGCTGTCTGCTCTATCGAGGGCGAGTTGCTGCTGACATGAAATTGAAAAAAGAAAATGGCTTCCTTCATAACTAGGCCTTTAAACCTCAATGCTTCCACAGTCGCCAAAATCTTAATTTTTCTATGTGGCCTCAATTTACTCCCTTGTGCCTAGCCCTTATCTCTCTCTGTCTGTCTAGCCGACAAGTCGCTTTGAGAAGCTGTTCCTGTGCGCGCGTGTGTTTGTTTTGATCCCCGGGTTTGTCAACACAGATTCACTTAACGGAAGAGATTTTGAGAAGTATGATTGCTTGACTAAGTGTTCCTACTAGCCTATCCATCCTCTTCACCTATTCGCCATTGTCTATCTAAGCTTCAGAATTTGTGATTGCTAAGCTCAGATGTTTATCGACACAGCCTGAGCTTGAACGCCCGAAGAAGTCAGAGAGGTCTCCTTATCGCGTTTGAGATGATCTGGTATCGGCTTGAATGACCCTCCGGCTGGGAGGCTTAGCTCTTGTATAGTACCAAGCTTCCCACTGCTGACCTCTGAAGCCAATCTATCAAAATGTTTATCTGTATCAGCTTTACAGTCATATTCAATGATCCAGTCATCATGGGGAATGGACAAGGTATCGGAAAACTTCTCCCCGTTTTCTGTCGTCCAGTCGATGGTATGGGCAATGTCGCGGTTTGAGAGGGATGACATGTGGATGACGTGGGACCGGTTGAAGCGAATCCGCTCAAAAACTTGAAGAGCAAGCTTCACGTCTCCTTTAGCATGCCCCAGACAGCTGGCCTGCAATGGTGGTTAAATATTGGCAGTCACAAGACGGCAACGAAGGAAGTTCAGGACGCACCACTGTGACAGCATCCTCGACGGCCTGACAAGCGCCCTGGGCAGAGGTTGGCAAGTGACAATGGGCTGCGTCGCCCATTACGGCTATCTTTTTGGATGCGGAGAGCCAGGTTTCGAGGGGCTCTCTCCAAACCAATTTATAGTCGACCAAGCGGTCGGTGGGTGTGTGTCGCACGACTTCTCTCAACATGTCAGTGAAGCCTCCCCTTTCAAGATCTGCAAGTGCGTCCTCGAGCCTTCCGGGAAACGACCAAGATTCCCCAATGTCCTGGTCATCCTGTGATGCAACCGTCAGCAACGGCTCCGTAAGTAATGGATCAAGCCTATTTGTCGCCTACCTTATGGGTCAAGACCCAGGCAAGTTGTCTGCTCTCATTGTCAGTATTGAGTTCTGAGGTTTGGCAGACGCTGTCGATTTCGCTTACGTGGCCTTTCCCCAAGTGTAAACAAACGCGTGCATGTCTTTGCCTAGAAACATGGCGGCTTGGTCTTCGTCTGGGTTGCATAGCCGAGCAATCAATGGGTTGCTTCGTAGCTCGTCGTTCAGTTCGTAATATGCTCGGTAGATGGCATACCCGCTGTTCACCTTAGTATCCGGAAGGCCAAGAACCTGGGATCGCGCTAGAGACCGGGGCCCATCACAGGCAAGCACAACGTCTCCGAGGATCCGGGAGCCGTCTTGGGTGATGACGCCCGTTTCAGAATCGGTGTCAATATATTGGACCACAGTACGGCCTGGACCGAAACGCATGTCCACGCCGAGACTTTGGGCGTAGTCTGCCAAGATCTGGTGCTGTTCGCCACGATGACCCGCATACTGGGTGTAGTAGTGAT
Source organism: Cylindrodendrum hubeiense (assembly GCA_014621425.1). NCBI lineage: Eukaryota > Fungi > Ascomycota > Sordariomycetes > Hypocreales > Nectriaceae > Cylindrodendrum > Cylindrodendrum hubeiense. The sequence goes on along the minus strand of JAANBB010000064.1, from coordinate 41,413 downwards.
CGTCCCTGAAAATCCAGGGCTCTGAGAACAGAAGGTCCCCCTTACTAGAGTAGTAGTCGAGGGACTTGGCCGTGTGGACGCCAGTTTCGAGGAGCCGCTTGCCAACTGACCCATTGTCCCAAGCAAGGAAATGGCGACCGGCATTGTGCATGAAGTCGAGCACATCACCTTGAGTTCTGCTAGTAGGATGGGATTCCAGTAGGATTGGGTTAAAACCCTTGAGCTTGCAGTCAATGGCAGTGGTCAGTCCGCAAAAGCCGCCACCAACAATTATGACGTTAAGAGTGTTCTGATCCGCCATTTTTGGGTAAGTGATTGCAAGCAAAGTGAGATTCGAGTCAAATGAGTATAATCGGTTTCAATGAGGAAAGGCGCACTATCACAACATGCGACAAGACTTATTAAATACTCCGAGACAGAAGTGCCATCCCGAACTTGATGTGTTTATTTCGAGTGGTCACCGGCGGTAGATACTCCGCATCGAGTATGGAATCACTAAGCTGGATTGATTCCGAAGAATCTCGTATTCAAGTAGACCGGCGGCGCAGCGCCGGCGGCGAGTTTCCCTGAGTCCCAGTATTGACCGCGCCAATCATAAATTAATCCTTTCATGTTTTGTTCCTGCTGCGGGGGTGCTCTGGAGATCTCCGTGTAACTTAGGTACTCCGTATTTAGATTCATACGCTAAAATTGGTGAGCGGATAATTACCATGGCGAACAACATTTGAGCAAGTACAGAATACACATTTAACTCTTCTAATACACTCGAAAACTAAATTCTAACTTCTTGATCTGCTGCGCCCTATACCACCGCCTTCGCTAACATATATTTTTGGTTCTAATCGCGCCCCAACAAGATGACCGTTGTCGCTGTTGCTGGCGGCACCGGGGATATCGGGAGGTTGATTGTAGACGCCCTAATTACCAGAGGCAAGCATCGATTGTATATCATGTCCCGCAAGGTGAGAATTGTGTCAAGATGCCGGGGGCCGGGCAGCCTTTGAATAGAAGCTAATGATTCTGTCGTTGGGTTCAGGCACCTCCCAACACTCAGTATACGAGGGATCCAAGCGGTGAACTCTACAACCCAGTTCTTGTAACCGACTACGCCGATGAAGGCGCGCTTTCAACAATGCTAGAAGAAAAGAGCATCCACACCATAATCTCAGCTTTGCCCTTAGGGTCCCAAGAGGCCTCGAGTGCCCAACAACGTCTTATCCGTGCTGCTGATGCTTCCAAATGCGTCCGTCGCTTCGCACCCTCAGAGTTCAACGTCGACTATGACTTGCCGGATTCAATTTTACCTTATCCAGATAAAAGGTTCCACGCTAGAGCGCGCCGCGAGCTGGAAAAAACAACGCTTGAGTACACTCTCTTTGTCTGCGGAATGTTCATGGACTACTATGGCATGCCAAACATCGAAAGCCCTCTCAAGCCCACATACTCTATCCTCGACTTGCAATACAACAGAGCAGTCGTCCCGGGGGATGGCCAGGCGATACTCATAACAACCATGGCAAAGGATGTTGCAAGATACGTCGCTGCTGCAGTTGATCTGCCAGATTGGCCAAAGGTCATGACCATAATTGGCTCGCGGCTCTCGGTCTCTGAGCTCGTCGACTTGGCTGTCGAGATAAAGCAGCCAGTGCGCGTGCAGGTCGAGTACTATCCTGTCAAAGAATACTCGATGCACCGTGTTCCCATTCTTCCTAGCAACAACACTGTTGTCGACGACTTTCCCGGAAAAGAGGAGGGTCTGAGAAGCCTGTTGTGTGACTTGGACGCAGCAATTGCTCTAGGGGCTTACGACATTTCGAGGATTAAAGGCTGCGTTGATCTGGTCAAGTTGATAGGAGATGTTGAAGGTAAACCTATGACTATTAGACAGTTGTTGGAAGAGTCATGCGGACTCAAGCACCCAAGCGACATGGCTTCTGTATGAAATGAATGCATTAATGCATCTCTGGTTATCACCTCGTATTTGACTCGAGGCGATTCTGATACATACGCCACTTGCACCCTTACATCCACCGGGCGGACCAACCATGTAAGTGATTGATATGATACGCGCTAATGGAAGTATTGGGTTTTTGAGGTGCTTGAACTGTGAAGAAAACTGTGTTGTCGTGCTTCTGACCTTATACTAGCAGCAACGCGCCCATGGTGGAGCAGACCGTAACGTATAGATTGTGCTATTCTACGCGTTATCGATCACTCCAGGTTGGCGTGCTGCCAAGTCGCTGTGAATATATTCAAATACTTCCGCACAGTCTCCGAACCGGGAACCACAATCTCTTTCTTATTATTCATGCTATAGGCCAATTTTCTTACGAAATCCTTCAGGGATTCTTAGTCATCTAATGAGGCAGTTGGATATCATTTCTGGCATATGTATACTCAGCTCAGCTAAATATCCATATGGATAGACAATACAACATACTCAAGCCATAGTTGTACCTTCTTGGCGTATTTCTATTCTACGGTAGGCTGGATCTTTCATAGGATTAATCTCCTATTTATAATATTACTTTCTTTCTCCAACCTCCTGCTGCAGTCTAGCACTCTGGCCAAGATCTCTCGAATTTCGTCTTAGAATACCAAACCCATTTCCCTGCCGTTTCCTCTTCTCCGCAGATACCTTAGAAGGCTGTTTGTGTTTGAGGTTTAGAGGAAGGTTTGCGCGGTCGAAGTGGACGGGTATGACGCGGCGACGGTTGCAGTTGCAGAGCTGGTTGGCGTCGCGTTCGTCGCCGTGGTCACCGTGTCCGCCATCGTCTCCCCACCTCATGACATCAGCATCGTTTAGAAGACCCTGGCCTCGCTAGGAAGTATGTAGCCCCGGTCTAGCCGGGCAAATCCGAGGTGCACCCTTACCACCGCGCCTTGGAGGCTAGTGAGCCGCGCGTAGATACGGCGCTCGTGCTCCAAGAGGTGGGGATGACCAAACAACGTTCCCTTGCCGACAAATGCGTAACCAAGCTGACTACCATATATATCTGTACTCTCGCTCGTCAAACGGAGTACTTCTTCGTCCCCTTCAGCCAGGTGGTCTTCATTTCACTCAGCCGAGTCCCCCAAGAAATCTGCCAACCCCTCATATCTGATTGTTCAAAGTATCGCTGACGCGACTACATGCCACACACGTTCTCACAGTCAAACCGTGTGTTAAGACGTGCAAACCACAGCGCGCTGCCCCCTGGGCCTTTTATATGGTGAACATCAGTTTTCGTAAAAAGGAGACCACAACCTCGCTCATATGATCGACTGTTTCTACTTATTCCAAAGAACAACTGCTTCTTCGTCTTTCCGAAAATGACAGCTGGTTTCAGCTCCGGAGAATGCCGCCGCTTGTGCTGCTGTTGAGATAGTGAGGCGGAAGCTGCATCGTTCTGCGGATATTCCCATGCTTCCGTATTCCAATACGTTTGTAACTTTTGAGCTTGGGACTCTGTTTCCCAGTATCGCTTCAGATTCTTCAAAAAACATGTAGGACTGCGGTGATACAGGCCAGATACGCATCTACCTTCTGCCGCTTCAAAAGCTGATTGTAGAAACATGGGTAATCGTGGGTCATCAAGCCCAAATACCGAGATATTGGAATCGTCGTATAGAGGGTAGGGATCCGCATGGTTATCGTTATCCGTGTTGTCATATACAATAGCTGAAATACCGGCGTACATGATCTTGGTTGGCGAGTAAACACATTTTTCACTCCGCTTCAGTAGGAGATCCTGGAAGACTTTCAAGTCTTTAATAGTGGGCCATAAGCAGGCCAAGGCGTGAATACTTTTCGGCAATGAGGACGATGGTGGAAGCTCGGCAGCCTTCGCTGACATATAAACCGCTCTTGTCGCGTTATCAACCCACTCGGAATATCTGGGACCGGTACGAAAAAAGACGCCACTAGCCAAGGTGACTTCTCGGGACTCGCGGCAGACATGAGATATGATTTTAGGCGGCCTTAGATACGGTTCATGGTCAACATCACGGCCCAGCCGTTTGTTGATGGAGGCGGAAGCGGAGGTGGATTCGATTTTGACATCTCGATATGGAAGAGAGAATTCCCAGATCAGCATTCGCACCTCAGTTGGAAGATCAGGAAAGCGCCGAAAGCCTTCAGATACAGCTGATATCGTGTGTGCGGGGGAGTCGGCCATTTTCCCGTTGAAATGCCTCAGCACGTTTGTGAAGTTTGAGGTTTGAGGAACGACTAACGACTAGTTCAAAAAGTAGGAACCTCAGGAATATATATCTGTCAGATAGGGGGTCGGAGCTGGCCGGAGGTCCGGGATGACTAAGACAGATGAGGGGTCAAGGCGGCCGCGATGAGAGGAACAATACCTCTCACAACAGAGATACAGACATATCAATCTGATCATACGAGACAAGCAAGAATCCAGCCTATTTCCAGCTATAGATATCATCAATTGCAACAGCCAATTTGGCCCCTTGTTATATCAATTACGCTGTGTGTAACTCACACCCTTCGGCCCCTTGGGGGACCCAAGCGGCTTCTCAGTAATCTTGGAATACAGGCCCCTTTGTGCGTATCAAGCAGCACCTAGAGAACCACTGTCTAAGGAAGCATACTATGCGACGCTGTAATTTGTATCCTGGCCACGTTGCATAATCACTCAAGACCCCTCCGGCCTTCCAGCCATGGGTGCGTTCTAGCGCCTGGAATGGCTGACATTTCCGTATCAAGATCCCCTACCATGTCCCTCATACAGAAGCCCACCATTCGCAGTATAGCTTCCTGAGAGGGTTGTAGATTAATATCATGATTGCATCCCGCAAATCGATCCAACGAGACTATGTCTAGGCGGTAGTGATGCGGGAAGCCCGATCCCGAGCTTCAAGCTCGAGGTCGGGCCTGAGGTATCAGGCCTTGTGCGGTCACGTGGGCCGGGACCCTTACAGTCCCAAGCCCACGATCGCAGAGATAGGAAAATAACCTTCTTTCTTATATTCTGAATACCCTTATATTGTGACCCTCGCGTTTTAACGTATCAAATAGTAGTAATTATAGCTATTATATAGTTAACTAGTCTGCGATTTACTTTAATAGTATTATAGCTGAAGTCAATTAACTAGGTCTCCTAATTTCGGGCTAACTAACTATAATTATATGATCTTTGGTAATATAATTAGCTTTCTCTTAGATTCTGATCTCTATAATAATACTAGAATTATAGCCTGCTCTATATCCCCCTTATACTATTATTCTTAGATAATAATTATATTAAAGTATAATATCTCTTGAAAAAGTATACTTAAAAATACTCTTTTTTTTTATTTTATAGACTATTATTATATTAAATATTAATTTTATCTCCTAAATTAGCTTATTATAAATATTAATATTAACTAAAGCCTTTATAAAAAAAAAGTAAAAAAAGTAAAATTAAATAAATTTAAACTTATAATCCTATTATAACCCCTATATATTAGACTATATTACTAACCTTTATATCTTATTTTACTATTAGTTAATTATAAAAATCTTAATATTATCTTATTTAATTTAAGATCTTATAATTATAATTAATATTAATACTAATTATCTCCCTTTATTCTAACTAGTAAAATTAAAATTAACTTTAACTCTCTTTATTATTTAATTTAATTAAATCTAGAATTTCTAGATATTATAGATTATAATTAGATCCCCTAAAATTATATTAAGGATTATATATTATAAGTACACAAAGATAGAATAATAGATAATTAATCTTATTTTAAGAATAGAGAAAATTTAATTTTCCTAGTTAATTAAAATTAAAATAATATTATAATTTCTTAGATAGGTATCCTTTAATTAATTTATTATAATAGTTATAACTTATTTAAGGCCCTATATTATTATATTAAATTAATAATAGATTTATAATATCTCTAAAAATAATAATATCTTTATAATTTAAGTATATAAGATTATTATAATTCCTAGAATTATAATAGTTTATTCTTATATTTTAGGTAATAATAAGTTATCTGATCCTATATATATAATAATATAATATAAGTATTTTTTAGTAAACTTTTAAGATATTAAGAATCTTAATAGATAGATTATAATTAGATAGTTTAAGGATCCGCATAATATTAAGACTCTTAGATAGGGTCTTTATTATTCTTATTTTCTAAATAAGATTCTCACTTAAGAGATCCTTGAAATACTAATCCTTTAAGATAATAATATTATCTATAATCTTTAATACTTTATTTTAAAGTTTACTATCTAAGATAATTATATATAAGACCTTCTTAAATTATCTTATATTAAAATTATTAATCTAAATTATCTTAGCTAATAGTAGAAGGTTATTATAAAATAATTTAATTTTAATTTACTTAATAAATCTACTAATATTAAGCTTATTATTATAAGAGGTCTCCTAGAATATAAAGATAATATCTCTGAACTATCTAATCCTTAGAGTTTAGTCTAAAGTTATAAGATTATCCTGAATTCTAATTTATTATCTTTATAAGGAAGTTAGTATAATTTTATATCTTATTATAATCTACTCTCTGATAACTTTTTGAGTAATAGTAAGATAATTATTAATATTCTTTATTAAACCTAATAAGATTAGTTTTATATTTTATCTATAATTAGAAATAACTCTTAGAAGAGAGTTAAAAAGAAGGCTATTAGTATTTTTAATCTAGATTATAGGGATTCTAAGAAAATAGAACTAATTATTAATTAGAATAAATAGATTTAGATTAATATATATCTCTTTTATAAATATCTCTAAGTCTTTAAGTATTATAATAAGGATTTCCTCTAAGATTATTATATCTTTATACTTGAAGATAAAATTTAAGGATAGTTTATAGATAAACTTAATATAAACTAATATAATAAACTTCTTAATATTCTTATTTATAAATTCTATAAGAAATTAATAGCTCACTTTAAATATCTAGATATTAAAATTATAGTTAATCTCTATACTAGAAGGTATACCTTTAATTTTATTAATAATAATATTAGCTTTATATAATAAATCTAATATAAGATAATATATATTAAATAACTTAATATTATAGAGGAGAGACTTATTATCCAGGTAATCTACCTATAGATTAACTATAAGATCTCTTACCTCCTTAAGATATTAAGATTAAAAGATAGACTATCTAATTTTATCTAGGAATATAAAGACTTTTAATTAATAATTATAAAGATAGCCTAATAATAATAAGGATATTAAGATAACCACTTTTCTACTTAATAAGACTATAATTATCCTAATAAATAGAATTGTAATTATAATTAATATAAGGACTAACTTTAAGATTAATTCTAAGATTATTATAATAATTATAATTATAATAACTAATAGGATAATCATAACCTCCCTTTCTAAGATAATTATAGAATTCAAAATAATAATAATAATAATCACTATTAAAATAAGCCCTAAAATAACTATTATAACCATAACTATTATAATAGCTTAAAGAAGATTACCTTTAAAAAGAAATACTAAATAATTAAATCTAAACCTAAGCCTAAGACTAACCAGAGCCCTATTATCTCTAATATTAATAATAAGGATAAGGTCTTTCTATTAGATTCTTTAACCTTCTTAGTAAAATCCTAATAGGTCTATATTATAACTATAACTAAATTAATCTCTAACCTTCCTATTAACCCTAACTTTACCTATAAGACTTACTAACACTCTTTCCTCTCAGAAATAATCTTAGAGGAATATAATCTTACTAATTATTATATCTTATCCTAATAGATAGTTAGAAATAAGCCCTACTATCTAGTAAGATCCTTATAGTATAAGTATTATAAGAAGACCTTTCTAAGTTATAATTACCTCTTCTATTACCTTAAGACCTGTAATGATAACCTAACTATAATAAAGATAGTTCTGATCCTGATTATACTAATTTATATAACCTAGACTATTTTAGAGACCCTCCTAGAGTCTTAGTTTTATAATTAAAGTAATAATTATACTTATCTATACTTAAAAACTAAGGTTCAGATAACTAACTCTTATTCTATGGAAATCTATAATAATTTAAATTATAATTACTCTATAATTAACTAAGACTAGCTTTAAATCCTTAAATATATTATTAAGAAAAGAGACCCTATTATTATTAAAAGTATTAATAACTAGAAGTATATTAATAAGTAGATTATTATTACCTTCTATATTAAAGGCCTTTATATTAATAATATAAAAACTAGTATTATTAAATTTATTATATTTATCTGAGTTTAGGATAAGTTAAAGATAGTAATCTTATTTAATAATAACTTCCTTAATCCTTATAAATATAATATCCTTATTATAGAGAGATAGATTTAATATAATATTCTTAATAACTTCTATATCCCTTTTAATATCTCTTACCCTTAAAGATATATTAATTATTATATTAATATCCTTAGAATTATTATTATATCTGCAGGATAAACCCTAGCTATTACTATAACCTAGAAGGAATTCCTTAAAGATTATAACTTTACCTTCTATACTTTAATACCCTTGGCAATATATATTATAGTTAATCATAAAGTCCTTTCTATTATAATCTTTATAAATAATATAAAAAAAGATATCAAGCTTTACTAGAAGTAGAAGATTAGAAATATCCTTAAGTATAAAGACAAGAACTATTTTATATTGACCTAGATTATAGCTCTAACTATTCTGACTATAGTTATGACTCTGGCCCTGATTATAATTATAGATCCCTTAATAGCCTCCTTAATAATTCTTATAATAAATATCACTCTCTCTCTGTCCTTAGTAATATAGGAGTTTAATCTTATAAGAGAAATTAAGGCTATTATCTTTAAATCTTATAGAATTAACTAGGCTTCCTAGAAAGCCCAGCTAATAGCCTTACTAAATAATACTATTTTTAAAGACTAATAGAAAGCTAATTTATTATAAAAATAGTGTTATAAGGCTACCTCTATAATTATAACTTTCCTTACTTATAATAATAATCCCTCAAGAAAGCCCTTATTATTCAAGGCTCTAATTAAACTCCTAACTAAACTTCTTCCTAAGACCTTATAAGTTCCTTATTAAACTTATATATAGAGGATACTAAACTTACCTGAGATTATTATTAATAAAGATATTTATATCTATATTAAAGATCCTACCTTTTCTAAGATAATTATCTAACTTATTACCTATTATATAAAACTATAGATTAATATAAGCCTTATTAAGGTCCCTCCTAATAAAGAACTTTAAGTCTTTCTTATTAATAATTAATATAAGTATTATATATTATAGAAATCCTATCCTAATAGTCTTTAAGATTATAAGTTTATTAATAGGTAATTTAACTTCCTTTACTAATAAGATCACCTTAAATAGGCTAAGAGATCTATACTCTTTACTATTCCTGTCTTTATAGTCTAGTATATAATTAAAGGTAAGTCTAAGAGCTATCTAATTATTAATCTTAGAACTCTTAATAAAATCACTATTTCTAATAACTATCCTCTATCTTAATAAGAAGATATTATCTAAGTCCTTTATAAAGCCCGATATATTATAACTATTAATACCTTATCTTTCTTCTTCTAATTTAGTATAAAGCTCAAATATCAAGACCACTTTATAATAATAAGCTATTAAGACTTAGAAAGGTTAATTATAGTCCTAATAAACTTCTATAATTCCCCTATTTATATATAAAGATATATAGATAAATTACTCTACCCTTATAAAAATTATAACTATACCTTTATTAATAATATTATAATCTTTTCTAAGATTATAAAATAATATCTAAAATATCTAAAAATCTTATTTAGTCTCTTCTAAGCCTAGAATCTTATAATTTCTCCTAAGAAAAGTTAAATTAGATATCCTAATATCTAGTTCCTCAGTTTCTATATTAATACCTTTAAGCTAAATATAATAGAAAAATAGATAATTACCTTTATTTAGTTTAAATTCCCTTATTAACTTACTAATCTCAAATAATATATTAGAATTATAGGATATATTAGATATTTTATTCCTTATTATATATAGTTTATTAAGTTATTATAGAAGTAAAAGGTTACCTTTTTAATTAAAGACTAGAAAGAAGATAAAATTATTAATAAAAATCCTAATTATTATAAAGTTTATATTTATATAATCTACTATAAACTATTATAAGATAAGAAGATTATTTTTACTATCCTATAAGAAGAGATTATCTTAGATTAAATACTAAGCTATCTAAACCCTTAGAAAGAACTCTTTCTATAGATTAATATAAATTTTAAGAGGGGCTTTAGAATTATCTTATTTTACCTTTATAATAACTATATCTAAGAGCTAGGAATATATATCTTAATTATAATTATTTATCCTATATATTTTCTTAGTTATATACTTATATTAATAAAATAATAATATAGACTAATAAAGTTTAAAATTATCTATTTTATATAGATTATAAAGAGACTATATATATTCCTTTAATCTATAAAGTTATCTATAATTATATTAATAAACTATTCTATTATTAAATAGATTATTAAGAAAACCTCCCTTAAGATATTAAGTACTAACTAAGTAAACTAATAATTAGTTATAATCTCTATCTATCTCTCTGAATATAATCTTAAGATCTTTTACCTATTAGATAAGAAGAACTTTATCCCTAATACTTTTAGTTACTTTATAATCTCTAAGACTAATATTAACTCTTATTATCTAAGGCTTAATTATATAACTCTTAATAATATATTAATAGTCTTAGAAGTCCTAATAGTAGAAAAGATAAAGATTTAATTCTAATAAGATTATATAATTAATATAAAGTTCTTAAAGATTATTATTATAATCCTAGGTAAAGATTTTATATTAATAGCCTAGCTAATTATTAAGGATATTATAAATATCTTTAAGTTTAAGGTATTTTTTATTCTCTAAGATAAACTATTCTATTATTAGGGTATTAATAATCATACCTATCTTTATATACTATATAATCTGAAATCTAAGATCCTTAAAATAACTTATAATAACTAATATTATTTTAGAACTAAGAGAATAATAAAAGAACTCTTAGATCTCTATATTTATAATTTTATTTATATTATTAGAAAGTATATTTATAGCTATTAGATCTATTATTTAGATTAGATTAACAGATAATCCTATATTAGTAATTATTAAGCTATTTAACCCCTAAAATACCCTATATATATTATTATAATTAACTTTATTATTAATCTATTATCTATTTTATTAGTAAATTCCCTATAGGCCCTTAAAAGCTTTAAGATTTTTAATACTCTTATAATAATTATATATATAATAAGTAAGTAATACCTTTTAATTCTAGGATATTTTACTTACTTAATAACCTATTAAATTATAATTCTTATTTAATAATTTATATTATTAGACTAGGATATATTAAAGATTATTATCTTAGACTATAACTCTAAGTTTATATTCCCTTTCTAGAAGACTCTCTAGAACTTCTTTAATACTAAGCTTATAATAACTATAATATATTATCCTCAGGCTAATAGTCTCTCTAAATAGAGAAATCAGACTATTAAGATTATATTATAATTCTATTATATAGAAAGCCCTAATATTAACTAGATCTGGATCCTTCTAGCCTTATAATAAAACCTTAATAATATTTATAATATTAGAACTTATATATCTATTTATAAATTTATCTATAATATTAATCTCCGTGAACTCTTAGAATTATTCTAATTAGATAATAAGAAAATTATTAACCTACCCTTTCTCTATAAGACTATATAGAAAGAGATATAACTAATAATAAACTTTATAATTACTAAGATAAAGAGATAGTATAATATAAAGTATTATCCTATTTAATTCAAGACTAAGAATAAAATATATCTATAACTTTATAATAGATATTATCTCCCTAAAAAACTAATAAGAAAGCTATCTTAATAGCATACTAATCTCTTTATAATTAAATAAATAATTAGAGATCTTATTACTAAACTCAAGCTATTCCCCACTTAGAGAATATATCCTATAATATCCTATTAATAACTCTAATCTACTTATATTAATATCTTTTATCCTGATAAGCTAGGCCCTATAAAGGAAGATAACAGATAATATATTATAGACTGGATCTTATAATAATAGGTTTACTAACTTAGAAGAAAAACTATACCTTTTAAAAACTTCTAGATATAATAGAAGAGATAGAACCTAGAATATAATAACTAGATCTAAATTAAGGATATTAATAAGAAAATTATTACTAACTTTAAGATAGTTAATCTAATAATCTTCAAAGAAGATAAAAGATCATAATAAATATTATAAAAGATAAAGAAATAGCCCTTAAAGACTCTATATAATTATATAATTAAATAATTAATATAAGAATATAAAGGATAGAAAGAAAAAAGAAAGAACAACAAATTGAAAGGTATTATCAGTAGGGATCACTAGGGATAGTAATAACCTCCTTTAAAAACCGAGGATATAATACAGGAAGCCCGATCCCAAGCTTCAAGCTCGAGGTCAGGCCTGAGGTATTAGGCCTTGTGCGATCACGTGGGCCGGACCCTTACGGTCCCGAGCCCACGACCGCAGAGATAGGAAAACAACCTTCTTTCTTACATTCTGAATACCCTCATATTGTGACCCTCGCGTTTTAACGCATCAGGTAGGCTATATCCGGAATAAACCTGCCCGTGTCTTTCTGAGACCCAAGCTGAACATCACGACCCACAACTTTCTGTCCCTTCCTAATCCACAGGCTTGAACCGTTGAAATTTACTGGAGGCTATAAAATTGCACATTTCTGTGAGACCAAGCAATAGACATATTTAGCTAGGCATTATCCATACATACAGACATTACGAAGAGCTTCATCACAACTCAATGGCATTTATTTTTGCGTTCGGAATAGCCCCGGACAAACAGTATCCTATCCCCAAATCAGGAGTGACCGGCTTATTCCTGGAACCAGGTAGGTGACTCGTTACCACTCTGGCTATCAGGCACCTCATATCCGAAACGCAATGTCCTGGTAGTCTGACCAGGATCAAATGACCATTCAAACCCCTCAGAAGGTGTAATATGTGCAATGGTCTCGTTGGGGTGAATCATTTTCCAGAAGCAGAGGTACTAGAAATTAAGGTTGTTAGGCGTGATGTGAGGAGGCTGTTGAATAGGCTAAGTGGGCTTACTGAGCTCTTGGGTGTAAGCTGGATTAGCCCGGTGGCAATATGAACGTTGGGGTCAACGTAAATAATAGAATCTCGGCCGTTTCCAGTTGACTGTTTGATGCCAGCGTGAAGGGTGTTCGGTATTCCACCAACACCAAACGACGTGTTTGGTCCTGCACCGTCACCAGTATCCCAAATGCTCGGGTCTAAGATGTTTAATTTTTAAGCCCAAATTCTAGGTCATAGGTCCGTTGCCAGTTTTGAAGACATACCAGCAGCGGTGGCGGGTTGAAGCATATTATCCTTGAAGTGTGACGACTGCCCGGCACGAATCTCGACAGAATTTGTGGCCTCTGAGATCTAAAACAGTATGAGGTTAGGGTGCGATGACAATAGTAGGGGCGTAATTAAACCGTCAAACTCGTTTGCTATCGTTGGGATTAGGTACTTACCAGTGCGCCTTCGTGGAAAGACTGTGTAAGGAACACCTGGAATTGATCAACCCAATGATACGTGTTTGTATCCATCAACGAATCCTGGCCACTGGAAGGCACAGATGAGGCGCTCTGAAAAATATGGGAGTAGCCATCGTTGACCTAATAGAAGCGGGACGAATTAGTACCGGCGATTAAACGACGGGAGACTGGGCAGTGAGTCTTGCCTTCCTGGAAATGCAAAGGGAATCTGGAGAGCGAAGCTCAAGAATTGCGCTGTCGACTTTGATGTTAAGAATGTAGTTCGTCATGGTATCCGCCCTTCGAGTTAATAGAATGGCTATCTGCTGCGATGAGTGATTGCGATAAATGACTGTGATGAGGGACTGTGAGAAGACAAAAGGACTTCACCTGGCGGCAAGTTCAAGTGGTTTAATACTCCATTGACCCTACTACTCACTAATTTATTGAAGCTATGCGATGGTGAGACTACCTGAGAGCCTTTCTGCAACAGCATCACGGATGCTAATTCTAGACCTCCTCAACCAGCCCCATTTGCAAAATGCATCGAAGGGATTCTCTGATTGACGATCAAACAACTGCAAGGGCGCACAGTCGACGATCTCACTGGACACATTTTGTAGACTGTCTTATGTGTGGCACATTGACGCTGCATTTCGCGAGAAATATTGTGCGAAGCTGAATATATGGCTAAGACATGGGGCTCTCGTTAGTAATTATCGCATTAGGTTTGACTTAGCTGCACTTCTTCAGAACCGTGTTAGGTGAGAACTATTGATTGTGGCGCTTTGTGATATCTGATCCTCACGAATCTAGACCATGAGAACTAGCTTTGTTGAGAGATCCATGAAGGCGGTGTTTGGCCTTGGCGAGGTATGATCCCAACAAGTCTAGCACAGAGCGGTGTACATAGAGCTGCACAGGGAAGGTAAACCGATCTTATAGCAGCGTTGAAGTGGTGTCGCCACCTGCGGAGACCCATGACGGATCTGATGATATGAGTGGTTGAAAACGGCCCTAAATGCGTACTTTGCAACCATTCGGACTTGTGTCACTGAACCAGAACAGCACAGTGTTATCGAGACACTGCCGGTAGGTCTTTTGTTTTAGGTTGTAACAGCAATAGCGCAATGTCTAAAGATCAGGACGTAGCTAGAGATCTAACTCTTCCCAAAGGCAATGTATATGATTTAAATATTGAATCATGTAACCGTTGCGGATTCGGCAAATATGTCGACGGAGAGATGACTCAAAGTATTACTGATTGAGTGTGTTTACCATGAAAATTTGCTTCCCTTCATGCGACTAAGCGCCGCGTCGTGCAAGAATATTGCACGAAATTGGATGAGTCGCAAGTCTTCAACGAAGAGACAGGAAACCGTGGTGTATAATTGCAGTTTATTTACATGTATGGATGTTGCCTATTAGCTCGACGTAGCTACTGCGACATGATGGCATTTCAGGTTTCAGCCCAATACTTATCCCTCACTAGGGCCAAGTTCTCCTCCGAAAATTCCGTCATTCCTCTATCCTCGCACCTTGTCTTCGTCCGCACCACGGTAACCGGCTCATTAGTTTTAATGTTTACCGATTCCGTCTTCACGAGAGTCCTTTTCACGATCGATCCCTCTAGCGCCCACTTCGGCACAGACTCCTCGTAAATGACACCCCTCTCTTGCTTAGCCATCTTAAGCATGTCGTCCTTGTTTTTTCCATGTAATTGCTTTGTCGAGAAAAGGCTTCGTGCAAAGCCTGATATGCTATTTCGGATGGCATCGCCACGGCATCGCCATAGGACATTGTTGACACACTCCTCAACGCTTGGGACATTGAATAACCGGCCATCGAAGTGTGGCAGTGAAAGAGAGGCAAATCCCTTAACTGCCGGCTCAGGCGTCTCGGCCATTGCGGCCATGAGGTGTGAATAGAAATGAACGGAGCAAAATCCGGCAGCGAGTGTGGCAATCTTCATGACACGATCGTTGAAGCTACCAACCCCGTCAGGGAACACAAGAGTGATTTCATCCGACTGTGTGTAGGCGAGGGTAGCTGTCGGATATGTTATCAGCAAATCGGCGCACGTCCTGACCATGGCCGTGTGCAACCTCTCGTCGAAAGGTTTGGCAAATGGTGCCGTGAATTTTGAAAATGTATGGCCATCAAGTCGGAGGATGGCGGGTTGAGATAGTTGAAGATGGATTTCTGTCGCGGCTTCGTAATCTTTCATGCGTGTCGCAAGTGACTTGCGCGGCTCCTCACCAAGCATCGTGGGCTGTTCTTCCATTTTAGAAGTGTTTCCTCTTATTTGTCGCGGATGAGATGAAAACTCAGAGATGGGATATGCTGACGGTATGAGTCAGTTGTAAATGTTGTCTAAGCCACCAGCCTGGACCAGGTTGGCACACGTGGATTGGTTGACAACTCGGACGCGATTACAGTCGTCTAAAGGTCATACCTACATAACGGGGTCCGGTGAACAGCCGAAGCCCCTAGCCAGTAGTGCTCTGGGTCACCCTGTTAAGTCAGCTGCATTAACTTGGTTGCGTTTGGGACTGCTCCGCGCCCGTTGAAATATACCACAGGCTGATTCTTTCGGAGAGTGATTATAGTTATCAATACTTGCGACCTCGAAGCGTCCATGTGTGAAACATACATCATTTTCCCACCCAGATGTGACCCACACACACATCCTGGCAGATCCAATCATTGGTCATTCCCACCTGCAATAAAGCGCCTTTTACAGTGAGGCGCTTTCATTCATCACCAAGTCCGTAGACTGCAGCCTCGTTCGCTTTAGTTCTAATGTGCTGCAGTCATACAAGCACAAGTGAGTTTTGTACGTCCTGATGTTAGGCATCAACTGCGTCATTTATTGACTGAAGCAGGTGCATCTCCTTTGCTACTTCTTCGTGTTTGCTCAAACGGTTGTCCAAGGTATAAGAATCGACAAAACTTCTCCGGGTTTCGCCTATAATTAATATACTAGCCAACTCTGCTAATCTATAAGCACCAGTGTGGGCAACATGTTTGCCCGAACCTCGAGGAAGGGGTAGCGGTACTAAATTTCTCCTGGGATAACTACTAAACCGGCCGCTTAGTGCCTGTTGCTACTACACGCGGGTCCACTGATGACCCAATGACAGGTAAAACATACAGCCGTTAAAAACTACTTCGTACCATGTGCGACGCTTATAGGTTGGTCTTTGGCACTACGGGGCGACCTGAGCGGCTAATTCGTCGAGTTTCGGCGGGTATGGATCTCTTCGCGATGAGGCTGTCGCCGGACTGCGAGATATTTCTTTTTCTTTGCACTTTCTTTTCAGCTGCTATGCAGCCAAGAGATTTAGGCCAAAGGAATCAAGCGTACTTCCCTCTACAAGTATCAGCCTTTCGGCCAGAAATTAGCGAGACTCCAATTAACTGCTTTCATTCAAACCAATCCATCATGCTATCTGACACGACAGCAACACACACCATCGCAACGATGGCTCGTCATCGCTACCCACATTCTGCAATCATCTTTTTCTTCATCATTATCCTTATTATTTTGATATCTGTTCTCGCCGATCGTGAAATATCCGGCGCTCTCCCTTTCGCGCACTGGGTTGATTTCTTCCCCGCCTGGGCGCATTTTATCACTCCGATCCTAGACGAAAATCCAAACGTCCTGGGATACTATTATGATCGAAAAAACTTAACAGGCGGCTATGGTATCATGGACCGTGTCCTAGAGGCATTCCCCGAGTTCCGCAAAGCCGAGATGGCCTCGGCCTCCGTTGTACTTGGACTCACCCCCGCGTTTCTACAGCAGCTTAGCCCGTCCTACGCACATACAGCCGAATTAGCCATCTGTCGCCCCCTGCTGGCCCTGCTGATTACTGCAGGCAGCCCTTGCGTTTGTCTGGTGGATCCAGATGGCTGTGTTGCGGCCGTTCAAAGACTGAACGATAAGCTCAACGATACATCGTGCAGCAAACAAGGCTGCACCGACATCCAAAAGGGATTCACCAATTGCGAGAAGACTTTTTACTTCATCAAATCGCTACCCGCGTATATTGTAGCAGCCGGTGCTGTTGTGAACAATGCTCACCTCGCTTACACACTTGGTGTGTGGACTGTGTGTAGCTTTGCGCCGTCGCACACTACCCTACCTGCTATATGGTGCTTCAGTGCTGTGCTCGCCCACTTATTCGGGTGGTTGCTCTTAAATAGTATGACATCTCAGGGCTTCTTATCACGGAACCGCCAGCCATCTGAGTCATTTGAAGCTCCAAGTACTAAGCGCCGCTTTGTATCAGCATTGTCGGCGAGTTGGGACAAAGCTACCGGTACTAAGAGCCAATTGCTTCTATCATTTTTCCTATATGCGGGCTGTGCCTTTCAAGCTCTGTATGGAACATTCGTTCTCTCAAGCCTTCTATTTATCAGTGCGAGGGACGCGACCTTCGTTGTAATGAGGTATATCGGTGGCGCATTGACCTGTCGCCTACTTATATTTCTAAGTTATGATGAGATGGATCCAAAGACAGGTCAAAAAGAGATTCATCATCACCAGGTTATTGATGGTCGTGAATAATTGATAATATTCGGCCCTAGCTTGGGGTATTACTTTGTGACTTGTTTGGTCGTACCAGACTGAAAGAGATAGTTGTTTGTTCATCATCTTTGTGAATGCGCACGTCAAACGAGCCAAAATTTTAACTCACTACGCTTGGTGGAATATCGGAATATATTTACAGCTCAGACGTGTTCTGGCTGGGAAGGAGGAATTTGCATCTAGTCAATCGGCCAAGAACGTTCGCGGGGAGCCTTGTGAACCAGAGATGTTCGACTGTAAAGATAGATTTCATTGTCACATTTCAAAACAACAACAGTGGCTCTTGTTCCGCATTGGAAACCGACATAGTTTTTCACGCAAGGTCATCTTAGATATGATGCAGCAATGCCCAATATTTTCTGGTTTGTACAGAAGAGTCTGGCTGTTTGGACCTAGTGTTGCTGACTGCAAGTCATGAATTAGTTCGGCCACATATCTTCGGCTATGAGGGCCTTGATTAGAATCGGATTCTATTTTCAAGGCGTTTTGCCAACATTTGCCGCGCAGTTGTGTTGCCAAGCTGCGGCCGGGCGTTTTTGTATTGCCAAGCGCCCGCTCGTTGCCACGCAGTCTGCTGTGGTGTCTACAATCCCCATATTAATTCTGTACGACCCCCTTGCAAACAACATCTCCGGAAAGATCAAGGCACAGGTCTTACGGAGGTGTGGAACATGTGACACTGCCGTGAAAGATCCCTGTTTCCGGCTGAGGTAGCCCTGTTCGAGGCTCAGTACTGTAAGCTTTTGTTGGATTGGGGCCAGATTTACATAATCCTCCGATATACCGATATGCCAGCCTTGCTCGGAGGGGGTGAGATTGACGAAAACCCCGCTCGAGGAAAAGACGGGCTCGAGGCATCCCAGGTCAATATAATCCTCAAATTCTGGATCGACACTAGATCGATCCCGAATTTCGTCATCGGACACGACGACCACGAACCCATTACCTTCTTTTAATCTCATTCCCGTGGCTGAGAGTGAGAGCATGCGACTGAGCCTTCATCCCACGCATCATTTATCGCCCTAACCAAGTTATGCCTAGATGCTTTCCTTCTACTGTGATGGCAAAGAAATAGTGCTCCCCACTAGCATCGCCCATCCTCATCATGTCCAGATTCGAGCTGTCCGCATTAGGGGAAATATACCATGCAACACTGGGCTGCATCTCCAGCCTTGAGTCGTGTGTGCTTGTCAAACCTCTAATGAAAGAGAGCTGGGCGGAGAGCCGACTTGCTGACATGAGGCTTTGGGCCGCAGGCGTTGGCGCTTTGGCTGAGCCAGATGCCTCACTTGAACGCCGGCTACAGTTTCAGCCAAAGCCTCGACTTGTCTTGATCAGTCTTCTTCTGACTCTTCAAGAGTTTGTCAAGATCTGTCGCATGCATGCTTTGGACGATACACATGGCGATTCAGTTGATTGCAATTTAGAACCCGAGCCTGAATCGGGTTCTCTTACGGATGAGACCCTTGACTTGACTTTAGACGACCACTCAGACCTTGCTCCAAGCTCCGCCCCTCGGTTTATGGCGTTGAATTCTCTCATAGATAGTGACTCGAACGCTTCCACCGATTCAGATGCAGATGAGGAGTCAAATGAAGAGCATTCTGAAGGAACACTGGAAAAGGCGATGAAAAATACCGAAGACATCTTGGACCAGCTTATGATGCTTGGTTTTGCGATTCGAAAATCGGGAACCGCTGCGAGATTACAGAAAGCCGACAGCTCCTTCAACCCAGATGAGAACATGTACTTTCGAACGTATCTGGAGTTCATTCTACGCAATAACGTCGCAAAGGGGCGTAAGAATGAGGAAGATAATAGACATATCACTGCCGAGGATAGGATGCGAGAGACTAAGAACGGTGTTGGCGAGGTGACTCCTGAACAGCGACATCTGATCCTGGCAATTTTGCGGCGTCGGCACAGATTTGAATATGCGAGACGGCACCAGCAAAGGTTAGACCAAGTCATCGTGTTTCCTGCGGTGCCTAAGCTGGAGCCATCTGTGCGCACTCCCGAGGTACAGAAAACAGTTGTTCCCGGGCATACTTACCATGAGTTGGAACAGCAGCCGCCAACAGAAGCTTCTTCAAGTAAAATGCAGTCGCTTGCTCAGCAGGATATTCCTTATGACCAGATAATGAGCGAGACGACACCGTCTGCAGCGCAAGGCGACATATTGGAGATTTCAGCGCCTCTGCAAGCGGCTGTCAGTCGTGTATCAGTGTCTGTTGCAACGATGCACTATCCCTCGCCTCCCCCCATAATCAGCCAGATGAGGGGGTTCAAGTGTCCCTGCTGCTACCAGACACTGCCGGGAATGTTCCGGGATTGGTCAAGATGGAGGTACGTCGCAGTTTATACATTCTTGCCCAGTATTCAATCTAGAAACCCTACTAACTGTTTAGGAAACACCTGACGGAGGATCTTTGTCCCTACACGTGTCCTTTTGTCGCATGTCCCAGGCCGGAGGGGATGTATATTTCACGAACAGCCTGGCGCGACCACATACTCGATACTCATAACGCGGGTGAATATTGGGAATGCTTGGCTTGTGTTGGCACAGAAACGTCGAACACATTCTCCACTACCCAAGAATTCGATAGCCACAACTTGTCCCAGCACAAAGACGCCATATCCAAAGATCAGATGGCATATCTCCGTCACTCATGCCGCAAAGTAGCGACTCCAGACATTTCTCAGTGCCCCTTATGCTCGTGGCCTCAAGACGAGGGCGAGGTGCCAGATGCCGCCGCGAAACTTGAGCATATTGGCAACTGCATCCACGAGTTCTCACTCAATGCCCTACCTTGGGCTGAGTCTTTGGGTGTTAGAGGCGTTGATTCTTCAAGCTCTAGCTTCCGTCAAATGGTCGAAGAGTGGATTGACAAAGCGAAAGATAGTACGGAAGAAGAAAACGACGTGGATATCCAAAAGATCCGTCTTGAGGCATTCGGTGTTCTTTCTGCGCAGCCCCCACTCGAGAAACAGGAAAGGAAGTACATTCCGCAGGAGTTTTTCGCTGAAAGTTCCGAGGAATCGTCTCAGGTAGAATGGGGATCATTGCTGTCACAGGACTCTGACCTACCCGAGGTCGAAGGAACGAATCCAGTCATTTCGGATAGGAGATTCGAAGAAATTGTGGAAAATCAGGTTGTTCTGAACGTAAGTGAGCCGATTTCTGTTTTGACTTCTACCTCTGGATGTGGCATGCACTAACAATGCGAAGACAATGGCAGCTAGAACACCTACGCGAAGAGTAAGTGATGACTACACAGTTGGGTGGATCTGTGCCACATCCACAGAGTATGTTGCCGCTCGGGCTTTCATTGACGAAAAACACGATGAATATGTGTCTCCAAATGACAGAAATGAATACACTTTGGGCAGAGTCGGGAGACACAATATCGTCATTGGCGCCTCCGCCCCTGATGAGTACAGTATAAGGCCTGCAGAACAAATAGTGAAGGACATGCTGCATCGCTTTACCAACATCAAGATCATTCTGATTGTAGGACTCGGCGGCGGTGCACCAAGTCCAAAGCATGATATCCGACTGGGAGATGTCGTGGTAGGTGTATTTGGGAGAAGATTTATCCAATACGTCCCCAACATCACGATTGAAGGACAGGAGCTCCAACTATCAGAATCCAATGCCCGGCCGCCAATTGTGCTGAAGGAAGCAGTGACTCGACTTGAGTACCATTACGACCGGGTAGGGCATCGGCTTGATAATACGATAAATCATGTTCTCGAAGAAAATCCAAGATTGCGAAAAGCGTATCAACGGCCGGAGTCAAATCTTGATAAGCTATTTCGAGCCGAAATTACGCACGAGACCAGCTGTACCACATTTTGTCGCGATGATCCATCGAATTTGATACGCCGGCCTAAACGAACCGAAGAGGATGGTTATCCGGCAATTCATTACGGACTGATTGCTTCGGCAAACCAGCGAATGAAGAACGCTCCAGCTCGGAATCAGCTCGCACTAGAGAATGATGTTTTGTGTTTTGAAATGGAACAGGCAGACTTGGTGCCCGACTTCCCCTGTCTGGCTATTCGTGGTATATGCGACTACGCGGACTCGCACAAGAATGAGGAGTGGCAAGGTTATGCAGCAATCACAGCGACCGCATACACTAAAGATCTTCTCCTCCAAATTTCTCCGATTACGGTTCACTCGGAAGCAAGGCTTGATATTTTGAGTAAGTCTAGAAAGTTTTCAAGAACCACCCTGTTGTCACACATTAATTCTGCTAGATATACCGATTCAAAAAATTCTTGGCAATTTTCCACGCGGGATATTTGATCCAGTGGAGACTGTCAATGTCCTTCAATGGCTCACCCCAGTCGACTTTGCTCTGCAGCATCATCGTTACACCATGGAGCGGCAGCCGGGAACTGGTCAATGGCTTCTGGATACGAAACAATTCAGGACATGGATGAGTACGAATAGCCAGACATTATTCTGCCCAGGCAATCTAGGAGCGGGGAAGACAATTCTCACTTCAATCGTGGTTGATGAGCTCCTTGCCAGATTTCGACATGATGGTACAATTGGAATTGCTTACATTTATTGCAATTTCCAGCAGCAAGATGTGCAGAAAGCTACAGATCTGCTTTCCAGTCTACTTCATCAGCTGACGCGAGGGCTATTCTATCTGCCACACTGTGTAAAGTCTCTCTACGATAGGCATAAGGACACAGGGACACGACCATCACTGGGTGAAATCTCGCACACTCTGCAGTCAGTTGCGGCTCTGTATTCAAGGGTCTTCTTTATTATCGACGCCCTAGATGAGTATCAAGAAGCAGATGGCTCCAGAATGACCTTTTTGAGGGAGATTATTGAGCTTCAGGCCAAGTACGGAACGAGTATTTTTGCGACTTCGAGATTCATCCCAGAAGTCATGCAAAATTTCAATGGCAGTATCTCGGTAGAGCTTCGTGCAAGCAAGGGTGATATGGAGACATACATTGAAGGGCACATGCAGGAACTGGCATGCCCAATTGACAATGACCCCGATTTACAAGCGCAGATTATGTCTGTTATCTCAGATGCTGCCGACGGAATGTATGTATCCACACCTCTATTCGAGAAGTATTCTTACTAATTGGGTAACAGGTTCCTCTTAGCAAAGATATACTTTGACTCGCTTGCCAATATAACTGATCGAAGTAAGCTCAGAGAGGCATTAATGAGATTTCAGAAGCATAGCTCTGGAGTATTTGAGGATGGGGCCCTCGAGGCCTTAACTCAAGTATATGGCAGAACAAGGGAGAGAATTCTTGGACAACGCCAAGGCATTCCGAATCTCGCTATGAATATCTTATTGTGGATTGTTTGCGCAAAAAGGCCACTGACTGCATTTGAACTTCAGCATGCACTTGCTGTGAGGATTGGAGATTCTAAATTGGATGATGGAAACCTTCTACCGATCGAACTGGTTGTTTCAGCTTGTGCTGGGTTAGTCATGATCAACGAAGGCAGTAATATTGTCTGCTTCAGACATTATACGACGATGGCATACTTCGAACTAACGCGTAACGCATGGTTTCCGAATTCAGAGGCTGATATTGCGACAATCTGCGTTACCTACCTTTCATTTAGCATCTTCGAAAGCGGCTTTTGTGCAACGGACGAGGAATTTGAGGAGCGGTTGCGGTCAAGCCAGCTCTATGAATATGCGGTACACAATTGGGGGAATCATGCTCGCAACGCTTTTACCTCTATCCCGGCAGTCCTTGAATTTCTCAACAAAAGGTCTCAGGTTGAGGCATCGACTCAAGTGCTGATGGCCGCCCACAAATCCCCAGGATATAGTCAGAATTTTCCGAGGAAAATGACTGCGTTGCATTTGGCAGCATACTTTGGAGTTGAAAACCTAGCACCACTTCTATCTGATATGAATCGTCCGAGTTCAAGAGACAGCCGCAGTCGAACGCCATTATCATATGCCGCTGAGAGAGGTCACGAGGCTACTGTGACGAGACTACTCAAAATGGAGGCCGAAGTCTGCAGAGAGGATATTGTTGACCGGATACCGCTACCATACGCCGCCAAGAGCGGACCAGCAACAACTGTAGAGGCAAAGGATGACCGTTATCGGACGCCGCTATCGTATGCCGCCGAGAGAGGTCACGGAGCTGTTGTGCAGGTACTACTCGACAATATGGCCAACATCGAGACAATGGATGACCTGTATCGGACACCATTATCATATGCTGCTAAGAGAGGGCACGAGTGTGTTGTGCGGGTACTACTCAACAATAGGGCCGACATCGAGACAAAGGATGACCTTTATCGGACACCATTATCATATGCTGCTGAGAAAGGGCACGAGTCTGTTGTGCAGGTACTACTCGACAACAGGGCCAACATCGAGACAAAGAGTATTAAAAATCGGACGCCGCTATCATATGCCGCTGGAGGAGGTTATGAGGCTGTTGTACAGCTACTACTCGACAACAAGGCCAGCATCGAGATAAAGAGTATTTACAATCGGACACCGCTATCATATGCCGTTGAGAAAGGGCATGAGACTGTCGTGCAACTCTTGGAATTACATGGCGCTCAGCATTCATAGCTTTCTTAACCTTCTCCTGCACACTCCCTATACGCAAGCATTTATCATTTCCTACTTCAGAAATCCGTGATAAGGAACTGAAGGTAATCATACGTGTGAATTGGAAACTTCGTCAATACTTGGTAGTAATATCCGAGAGAAACGCTAGATCCTGAAATGCTGTATATTATCCATTAATTAAATTGAGATACTCTGTTAATATTCTAGCGTACATATATGCTATATTATCAGTATTGCAAACTGTACACGTATGTTATGTGCCACCAATGGCAATTGTTATTGTCCTCCTTACTCACTAGTGTATTAACTTAGTTGATAGTTTCTACTTAATATTAGTATTTCTTTCCTATATATGAAGAGCGAACCGCTCGAAATCTTATTATATTATTACCCCGAGTTTAGTAGAACCAGCTAAATGAAGGGAGAAACGTGATAACGTAGTTGTGCATAGTATGATGGTATCGGTTAAGTAACTGATAACATATGCCCTGGTATTTTCACCTCATATCGGAGAGCGATACCACTATGTCAAGTGAGGATAGCCTGCTGGCCGGGGATGACACATAAGCTGAAGGGGCTTATAGGGATATTTAAGGCACTAGGGGCTCTGTTTTCCGCATGGCAGTTTTACAGACTTTTACAATATAGCATATAGACCTATACTTTTGTTTGCTTTCTTGGGTCCAGCCCAGTTAATACTATAACCATTAATTTTCAACACTTTTCTCCATTCCTTCATTACCTCTCTTCTTACCACATGATCACATACGCTACACATTCGAATTATCAATTGCTTGCGTGGTTGAGGTATAGTTGTAGTTCTAATACCTGTATTTTAGTCGAGATCAATTCCGCTACCCTAAAACTAACAAATTTGCGGCAAATGGTTGTGGTTGGATTTGCCCGGTGAGCTTTCGTGCCCATCTCACCACCTATTTTGAGATGGAGGTGGCCTGGTTCATTGATACTTTTTCGTTCTTGATTATTTGGGTATTATAGCACGAAACTCGAGGCGGACCTGTTGCACGGCAGTGGCGATTGGCTTATCTGCTGCTCGTAACCGTGAGCCAATCACGATGGTGGACGCATCTTGACGAAACAGTCAGCCGCAATCCCGCTGACGGAAAATATAGCCTCAGAAGCAGACATAGCTCAAAAAGACGTCAGAACAGCCGCTTACATGCAGCTGTAGCCGTGCTGTGAGCGCTGGCGCCAAGAAAGGCTGAAGGACTTGATTGGTTGAAATATACGAGCAGCTGGAGAGCCAATAACATTGTCTGTAGCTTCGGTCGATTGACGGCTGTACCTTTGCAACTCTCGTCAGCGTTGCGTCTCACAAAGACTGCCCTGAGACGAGCACGCGGGATGCTCCAACCTCTTCAGAAGTATATATGGCCCGGTCGCGCATAAAAGCCAGCCACTTCAGAAGCTCCTATCATCCCCGCACCATTTCCTGCTTCTCCAGCATCAACGACCAAATTGCTCTCTATGGCTTCGACTGCATCAACAAAGAAGATTTTGATCTTCACCAACTCGGACTATGGCCAAGCCAACGTTATTCTCGCCACTGCGTATGAGCTGATGCTGTCGGCGTCAAACATTGAAATCCACATCGCGTCGACCCAGGGCCTCCAGCGCGCGGTTGAAGACACCACCCGACTAGCAGCGACCAACGCCGTTGGGGACGCATCACCTCGTCTCGTCTTCCGCACGCTCGAGGGCAGGTCTCAGTTCGAGGCATCCGCTGGGCCAGATGTCGACATCTTTGAAGCATACGACCGCCCGGTCAATTTCGTCAATGCGGCGCACACCATCCTCACCATCGATGGCATAATGCTGCCTTGGAGCCCAGAAGAATTCACGTCTCTGTATCGACAATCCATGAGCGTGTGGGACGACGTGAAACCTGATCTCACGGTCGTCGAGCCGCTCTTTACACCGGCTCTGACGCTGTGCAACCACACCGGGGTTAACTGGATCGTGCTGGCACCCAACACAATCAAGGACTTTGCCATTCCTCTACAGCCGCGTCTGGCGCCTCTTTGGAAGTATCCTATGTGAGTTGACCTCGATAATTCGCCAAGTAGCTACGCTAATCACTATGTGCTAGCGTTTGCTCAGGAATGCCCTTCCCACTACCAGCCTCACTAATCCCCATGAATATTGCCCTCACATTTGTTGCTGCATATATGCTACTCACGAGCCAAAGAGTCAAGAAGGCAACTGCATACCTAAAAGAACATGTGGATAAGGATATTGAGATAATCACCGCCAGCGAATTGGGGGTCTTGAAGCCTGCACCGCTCGGACTCCGCATTCTTGTTGCCATCACACCGGAGCTCGACTATCCCTTCGACATTTTGCCTTCTCACGTTGTTCCATGTGGCCCCATTGTCCGAGCCTCGCCGGATATTGCCAGCAGTGACTCATCTCTTGCCGCTTGGCTCTCACAAAGGCCCACGCTGTATGTGAACCTTGGCAGCCACCTAGAAATGAACAGGGCGGAGGCGCTGGAGATGGCATCTGCTTTCCGTGTTTTGCTGGCCAAGGTAGACGAGTCCGGGCAAAGCGCTGCAGCAGGTCTACAGATTTTGTGGAAGATAAAGTTGAAAGGTGCCGATGCTGCTGAAGACATACAGAACGACATCTACAAAACTATCCACAAGATTTTGGGACTTGAACAGAACGAGGATCGGATACGACTCACAGATTGGGTCACAGCTGAGCCGAAGTCTGTCTTAGAATCCGGCCGCATCATCTGCTCCGTAAATCACGGAGGAGCAAGCTCTTTCAATGAAGCCCTGTGGTAAGTGTCCCATCTACTCTGAAGTAGACACCGAACGTCGCTAAGAAATACTATAGTGCCGGAGTCCCGCAAGTGCTTTTGCCAGCGTGGGCAGACTGCTACGACTTTGCCAACAGGGCAGAGCTCCTCGAAGTTGGGCGGTGGGCAAATAAGAAGGCAAAGCCGAGATGGACAAAGGACGAGCTGAGTACGGGCCTGGTAGAAGTGGTACTAGGGCCATCGTCAGAGAAAATCCGAGCGCGAGCAAAGGAACTTTCCCAGAAGTATCCGGAGGATATGGGGCGCAAGAAAGCAGCTGAGGTTCTCCTGGAAGCTTTGGGAACTACGGTTTCGATATAGAGAGTATATTGTTCTTGAGCAGCCGGCGCTGAGGGAGAAGGCCATCTGCCCTTCGCGCAAAAATGTATAGGTTTAATAGATTTAGGAAAGGTTATATTAATCTTGTGTTGCATGATATCAGGGCTCTACAACATATTTCTATTGTGTAGATGCGCGTTGTTTTGCTGCCTGGCGGCCCTCTAAATAAGAAAATACCAACAATATAATGGACATGAAATATTACTGTAATATTATCCTTTTATTTGCAATCTAGCGTCTATCCACATTTCTGTGTCTTCAGCAATCCAGTGTGATCCTTCCGACATCCCACCGTTGAACATATATCCGGCCATCGATCAAGGTCTATGTCCAAAATTCTGGTAACAGGCTCCCCATTCTCGTCTGGTTCATGCCGCAAGTAATTTGATGTTATTTTATGAGCGCTGGGACTGACCTGACCTCCTCTCCAGTACCACCTTGAAACGGGCGGAATCCATCCATCCTCATCTCTCCCGCTCTCCTCCATCAGGACAGCCCCAAGGTGAGCCAGCAGCACAACTCGAGTATCCCATGTGCCCTCCTGCCAGGGAATTTGGTACGCGACAGTGGCTGCTGTCATGCGCAGGTCGTGATCTCTGCAACACGTCACGATGCAGAGTAGCGGCATCAGTATGCCCTCTCCAAACATGATCAAACGCAGTGCATCGGATGCAACCCCCTCTTGGATAAACTGCACAGAGCCACGAAGAAGGTCACGGAAGTGGGTCGTAAATGAATCAAATGCAACACCCGTGAGATCGAGGGAGCAGCTGATGCTGATCCACACGACGTCCCAGTGAAGCATGGTGAGGTGCAGAGCCCGCTTATCTTCTGGGCTTGAATCACTGTGATTGAAGTATTGTTCCAAGATGGACTTCCACTCACGCAAGCCTCTTAAGAAGTTCGCTTGCCGGGCGTTAACCCTGAAAGCGGTAAATTTGCCGTGATGGGCAGTCTGGCAAAGAGAGGTCACGGCTAGGGTATAGAACCGGCCCCAATGTGCAAATACTTTGGAGATGGGATCAACCCCAGGCTTGGGGAATTTAAAATCTGGCTGGGCTCGCAAATGTTGCAAATAAGGCCACGCTGAATTCAACCGGTGCGTGAATAGGCCCATTATGGCGAGGCGGGGGAGGGCATGTTCGATATCTTCCATCTCGGTCTTGGCCGTTTGGGTGCCGTGGAAAAGAGTGATGGAGTTTCGGAATACAGCCATGCCGCAGTTGAGGATGTTGTCGACGCCGCTGGTATGCCCTTGGAGCATCTCGTACACTATAAGGAGTAGGGTCATGATGAATACCTTCCTGGGCTGGACAAGCACAGTGCTGTTTCCAATAAAGGCCCGAAAGCCCGAGATTGCGCGGAGGTGATGTAGCAGAGAGTTGCGATGGTGCTCATTAACAGGATGCTGGTGCGACCAGGAGACAGGGGCCGATGGGTGTCCAGTTACACCTTTTGTGGTATCACGTTCTCCAGCAGAGGAGATGGCTTGGGCTAGAGCGCCAATAGCTAAGATGGAGTCGCGGATACAGCCATCGTGTAGACCCTCCGAGACCGCTATGGACCACAGCTCAGTGTAGTACCCGGCAGCGAGCTCTGCAGCAACTCGATGGCGGAAGAGGTCGAAGTAAGCCACATCTGCGCCCTCTATGACCGGCAGGCCAGTCAGCGTCCGCGACAATGGGCTGCCATTTGGGGATGGTTTCGGTGACTCGACAAGAGCAGCTGGCTGAGGCGCGAGAGCCAGTAAAGCGCCAATCTTGCGACCAGGCCCGTCGGATCGTTGGCGGAGGGCGTACCCTTCACACGGCAAGTTGGCCCTCTCGCAGCGCGCACAGGTCGGCAGGCCCTCGTCGCATTTGACACGACGGGCCTTGCAGGTCAAGCATCCGCAGCGGCTCTTCAAGCCTCGAACCCGTGTTCTCTTGGACGGCACTGCAGCTTCAGCCTCAGCCACGGCCTGCTCACGCGCAGCGAGGGCGCCTGGGGCTGGCTGCGGGCGGGGTATAATGGACCGAGTGCCCAAGCCCATTCTCACGGGCGCTATGAGCCGCAACTGAATGCAGCCGGATGCTTCTTCCATTGGTGAGGCGGCTTTTAAAGCTGTCAGGTCGGTCGCCATGGAATAAGCTTAAGTTGAGTGTGTTTTTTACTGCTTATACTCGGTCACGACTGGGCTCTTAACCGCCGACAGGTTACCGATTTTGCTTAAGGTTTACCCGCAGCCGGTAGGCTATTATTACGTGCGAGGATCTCGGAGCTTGGCAGAGCTAATTTTAAAGCTTAGAGGGCTGACCAAGCAGGTAGGCTAACGCATAAAGCGTCGCAGTGCAGGCAGCATGCACCACAGCACAGCTGGCGAGGAGGTTGCAAAACACGGGAGGCCTATTCTTTGCTTGATCTTCGCCTAAAGCACTTGGTGTTGGATGCACGTAGCTTGCTGCACACAAGCGAGGCCAACTCATGACTGAAATCTGGCACCACAAACAAGATTGTACCCTCAGGCCCAAAGGACTTGGGTGGCTTCTGATCCATTTATGTCTTGCACGTGTAAATAAGCAAGTTGGCTGTCAATCAGTTCCAGACGCAAACGGAAGGTGGCCGCTTCATTTCTACGATTCCGTCATATTAACAGGGTTTAAAGTCACCTTTTGTAGCAATTATTCAGGAACGTTTCTTCCTTTGTATCCAGAGCCGTAAAGGTTTAGTATACAATTTTCGGCTCGTTATTGCTGATAGGTACGCTGATTAAATACAAAACTAGATTATTAAATATTAAGGAATAGTGCAGATAATCTTGCCCAGATTTTGAGAGTCTTCAATGTAGTTGTGGGCCTCCCGAATCTTTTCCCACGGCAAGACCTTGTCTATGTGGATTTTGAGCTTCCCTGACTCAAAACTCGGAAGATATGTCTCCAACTTGTTGCGTAACTTGCCTTGATATTCTTCGTCACGGCTCCTCAGGGTACTCCCTTCAATGCGGAGCCTCTTGTATAAGATTTGCGAAACATTCACCTCAGGGGCTGTATCGCCTCCCAAGTTACCAAGGATGACAATCCGCCCATCACGGGCTGCAGCTGTGATGTTCTGTTGGAAATACCCTCCACCGATGAAGTCAACGATATAGTCGACCCCCTTATTATCTGTGTGCTTCAAGATTTCTTCCGACCAGTTCTGCGTCTTGTAGTTGAAGGCGGCAGTGGCACCGAGCTCCTTGGTGATGAAATCACATTTCTCTTTCGATCCAGCTGTAGCAAATATTTTGGAAGCCCCAGCCAGACGCGACAGCTGGATACCAGCAATAGACACTCCAGAGGCACCCGCGTGCCATAAGATCGACTTTCCCTTGACAAAGTCGAGTACTTGGTGCAATGCTTGGGTTGCGGTAATCCAGGTTTCTGGGATACCCGCACCTGTAACCCAGTCCATAGAAGAGGGCTTGTGGAGGAGCATGCGCGTGCTGACGGCGATGTACTCGGCATAAGCACCACCATAGGCAAGGCCAATGACCTCGTCGCCCTTTGAAAAGGCGCTGTGGTCCCCAGACCCAAACGACTCGATTATGCCGCTGAATTCGACTCCGAGGGTCGCGGGTGCTTGTGGGGGCAATGGGTAGAAGCCCTGGCGTTGGATGATATCCATTCTGTTGATACCGAATGCCTTGACACGAACAAGAGCTTGACCCTCAGCGGGCTGGGGCTTCGGGATTTCATTGTTGATGAACAGCGCATCACTGTCGCCTTTGCCGCCGTGGATATCTACGAGTACATTAGTATGGTTGGATTTAAGATAGACGTTACCCTTCCTTACCAATTGCTCTCATATATGTAGCCATATTGTGTCAGATGTCTTAGTTTGGATGCTGCTGAGGTAGGGTGTTGACGGATTGATGATGATCGTTCTGCCAGATCTCAACTAGTCGGGTCGTGATTATAAGCTTTTAATCAAGGCCGCCAAGGGCCAGGCGATCACATAAGCTGCTTCTGTCTCCCCACTAGAAGACTGCGATTAATATGGGCTGACATAGATATGTCGCTCCACATGTCGCCATTGTGAGGACATTTCTCGCATCGTTCTGGAATACGCTCCTGGTGATGTAATGACGTAGACGTGACGTATGTCCCCACAGGCTGGATGCTGAGGCTCTTCCGACCAAAAAGTGGACTTGCCCTGCCTTTGACGGGTTTTATTAGTCCACAACCTCATGCACAACTGCAGTTCAGACTAGTCGGTGCCGTGATGCCCGCGTCGGAATCCCCGGTCGTGATTCTGGTGCCGTGATGCCGGTGCCGCAATTCCGGCGCCTCAAACCCGCACTAAAGCCGGCCATCTCGAAAGCTTAATGCCTCCCCACGAAGCTCCTCTGTTTGTTCTAGAAGATTGCCAAGTCGGCAAGTTGGCAAGGGTTGTCATGCACCGAGGGAATTTGTCAGGGTCCTATCAACCGCGCTAGCGAATTTGTCAGAGTCTTGTCAGCCGAAAAGATGCCATATCGCCGGTACTCTTTGATCTATTGGTCCCACAGCCATATCAAGCCAGCCACAGCGATTACGAAGTGGGTTCCTTTGCGAATGGTGGAAAAAACAAAGTC
This sequence comes from Cylindrodendrum hubeiense, assembly GCA_014621425.1. Taxonomy (NCBI): domain Eukaryota; kingdom Fungi; phylum Ascomycota; class Sordariomycetes; order Hypocreales; family Nectriaceae; genus Cylindrodendrum; species Cylindrodendrum hubeiense. The sequence continues at coordinate 8,834 of JAANBB010000064.1, read as the reverse complement.
ATACCATACAGCCAAAGCGAGTTGGCCCACTATCCCGTTCTGATGCGGCTCTCGTCTAGGTGCTGAAAGTAGCTGAGACCCAAAGAGGCAATGACGTCACATCTTCTACCAACGTCTCGACAAGACAAGCGTTGTGAGATATAATTTCAGCGTATTATCCACGAAATAACCACGATGCTTCAATTACCAGCCTTAAACACAGTCAGCTTCATCACTTCTGCATCAAAAAGAAGCCATGGCTGTCCAAAATGACCTCGAGAGAGCGTTGTCTCGTCACTCCACAACGTCCCACGAAAGCACCACACTTGAGGATGGAGCGAGTCTCTCCCAACTATCTACCTCTGAGAGCGAAAAAACAGAAGACATCCTCGATGGCCACCGTCCGTGTTTGCGTGAGATTAGATCTCACGTTTCAAGAACGAGATGTCAAGGCCCGGCAGCGAGTCTTGCGCCTGCGCCATCACGAATCGAAACCATCATGTCGCGCATTCGATCGCGCCCGGTCTCGGAATTTTCTCATCCAATGGCCAACATGCCCACAGCGCAAAATTGCCTGGTAGACTTTGATGGGCCTGATGATCCATATCGACCAATTAACTGGCCCACGCACAAAAAGATCCTTACGACACTCCTATATGGCTTGATCACCATGTCAGCAACGTGGGCTTCTTCGTCGTACTCGGCAGGCACAGAACTGATCGCCAAGGAATTCCACGTAGGGACACAAGTAGCCACTCTAGGCACGTCACTATACCTGTTCGGGTTTGGACTCGGACCTTTGCTATGGGCCCCGCTGAGCGAAGTGTTTGGCCGTAGGATACCAGTACTTACACCCATGTTTGTTGCCATTTGCTTCAGCTTTGCCACAGCTACGGCGAAGGATTTGCAGACGATAATGTTGACGCGGTTCTGGGGCGGCTTCTTTGCCTCGGCGCCTATGACCAATACTGGAGGTGTCTTGGGTGACCTATTCTCACCAGCTTGGAGAGGTGTTGCCCTAGCTGGGTATTCGATGGCTATTGTTTGCGGCCCTGCTCTCGGTATGAATTTGTCTATTCTTGATCGGTATTTATAACTTGCTAACCGTCCTAGGACCCGTTATATCTACCATAGTTGCACAACAACCGTCTTTAGGTTGGCGATGGACCGAGTATCTCACGGGTATCATTCAATCAGCCATTCTCTTGGTTGCTGCTATATTCATCGACGAGAGCTACCCACCCTTGCTTCTCATCTGGAAGGCACAAAAACTACGTCAAGAAAGCGGCAATTGGGCACTCCATGCTCAATTCGAGGAGTGGCAGATCACCTTTGGTCAACTGGCACGAAAGTTTCTCGTTCGCCCGATCCAGATTCTCTGCACACCGATCTGTCTTCTCATGACATTATATGCTAGCTTCTGCTACGGCATTCTATACATGCAACTGGGTGCGATCCCTATCATCTTTCAAAAAGTACGAGGGTGGGATCCGATTCCAGCTGCTTTGCCGTTCCTATCGATCATCATCGGTGCGTCTTTTGGTTGTGGTATCAATATCTATAACCAATTCCGTTACAACAAGGCCTATTATGCAGCTGGAAATAAGGCTGTTCCAGAGATGCGTCTGCCACCCATGATGCTGGGTTCCTTCTTATTCTGTGGAAGTCAGTTCCTTATCGGCTGGACATCTGGATCTAGTACTACTTGGGTTGCTCCATGCATCGGGTTGGTAATGCTGGGTATGGGATTTTTCACCATCTTTCAAGCAGCACTCAACTACCTTGTCGACACGTTTCAGGCCTATGCAGCTTCGGCGATCGGAGCAAACACGTTTCTACGATCCTGCTTCGCCGGAGCGTTGCCACTTGTTGTTGGTCCCCTGTATAACAACCTTGGCGTGGGTCCCGGATCAAGCATTACAGGAGGATTTGCAGCATTATTAATTCCCGTCCCATTTGCTTTTTACTTATATGGAAAGCATTTGAGGGCAGCCTCAAAGTGGTCTGACGGGTCTGTAATTATTTAGATTTAGTGCTGTAATGGGGCTTGTTGTATGAGTATAACCAATATTTTAGACACATTGTAGATTTTAGATGGTGTTACTCAGTTAGGAAACTGTTAATACCAGAAGGTGTGAAGGAGAAGCAAATCTATTAAAACTTAATTTGAATAATGAATATTAATTGACAAGATGCACTCCCAATACCACCCTACCCTACACCCTTGGGATGCACCCAACTGATGGCGAAAGTAGTTGATGTTATGTTGTTAAGACGTAACTCTTACTGCTAATAGTTTTGTTGGACCAGAATTGTTAGCACAATAAGCGACCATTTCGGCCGAGGCACCATCATTAATGAGTCCTAACTTTCTGCATTAGTTGTGCTTTTCAAGCCAGAGACCTGCATTACAAGAACGGCATTCAAGATTAGATTAAAGAGGAGATGAGTCAGCAGGTGAGTAACAAACTGCAAATAATTGCCAGAGCCAAAAGTGCTTGACGGGGTTGTTTTGGACAGTCAAATGGGGTAGGAAGCTGTGTCTAGTATCGAGTCAAAGAGAATAAGTGAAGACATTATACCTGGATAAGGATGATGCCATGTCAAACCCTTGGCGTTTGTTGGAGTTTTCCACTCCAACCTGCATGTTTGGATTAGAACTCCAATCGAAGGGGTATAACGCCTTTCAAGGCAAGCGCAACTCTCAAGGTGCAGTCACATTGTGTATGACGGGGTTTAGGATGATGTTGCACACTATCATGGATCCCGCCAGACAGCTGCTTTAAACATTTTGATTAATCCTTCAGCTGCCGCCAATCGGCGGCACATCTTCTAGAACGCCACCGCTATTGATATCAAGTAGACCACTGGCTGAGTAATATTACAACAGCTTCAAATTGCAGAATTCGTAGAGTATTGCCTCGCGTATCTCGGGTCCGATCCCTCGCTCGGTTGAGGCGAGATGACTTCCTGGTTTTGCGGCGTGACCTGGTTCATAATGGGAGTTTGGGTCGGGCTCTGATATCCTCCTGGTTCCTGTCCTGTGCTAAGCTCTTGAGGGGGGTTGTATGCGACTTCCTGGACGGGCACCATTGGGACGGGCGTGTAGGATTGGCCATAGCCTTGGCCGTGGACTGATCCGACGTTAGGGGGGGTGTTCATGGCGACCGGTTGATCAGATGCCGTATAGTGTGGTATTAACTTGCCGTCGTGGTCTACGGAATATCCGCTGGGGTATTGTGGGACGATATTAGGTACCGATGAAAAGGCTTCGTCTATAGAATAGGTAAGTCACGTCTGCCGTTCCACGGGTCGCATCAGGGAAACACGTACGTTGGTAGTAGCCTCCAGACGACTGGTCTGGATAAAACGCCCCGGGAGAGCGACTCTGCTGCATATTGGGCGCCACGGGCTGGAACTGCTCGCGGGCCCGCCTTCGCTGCCGCGGAATACACCAGCACTTCCATATCAGGAGTCCCAGTAGGAAGGCGCCGAAGGCAGCTGATCCAGCAGCAATGCCCGCAACAGCGCCAGTGCTTAATCCCCCGCTATCGCCCGGCGAGCTTGTAGCGGACGCTGTACTTGTCGCTGAGCTCGCCGCTGAGCTCGTCGCCTTGCTTGATGCGTACGCTTCGGGGTTCAGGAATGATTGCCGATTTGCTTTGAGTGGCGACAAGATGGCGGGCAACAGGCTGCTCCGCGGGCACCCATCGGCGCATGGGCTTATATCGCAGCATCCCATGAAGGGCGGGCGATTATTCTCGCAGATATACCAGACGCTTGACTGTCGCGAATCATCGCAGCTCTGGTTTTGCAGGTCGTCGAATTTGTCGACGTCGAAGCTGGCCGACCGCAGGTGTCCTTTGGGACAGAGACCGCTGTTGTCGGCGCAGGGGTTACTGGTGCAGCATCCGATGAACTCGTTGTCCATCTTCTCGCATATGTAGAAGTCGCCGCCATCGGGGCAGTCGAGGCCGAAGTATTGAATCGCCAGAGAGTCGGAGTCAGCCATTTTGCGATAGTCGAGCAGGGCTCCAGGAAAATACCACTGTCTGCTAATAATGTGATACGAGTTTGAGTCGCAGCGAGCGGGACGAGCAGGCAAGATGCATCAGCTGCAGAGGACAGAGGAAGTGCGGCTCCCCGGTTTGAGTACTCTACAGCCGGGACAACGCCGTGGCCTCGGGTGGCAATCCCTCCCCATCTTCATGGCTAGCTTGCCGACAGGCTTGCCAATCGCCAACCTCGCACGGGTTGCGCGCGGTCTGAGTGGCGTGGCGTGGCTGTGGTTGGGGGGAGACTGGGCTGGTAAGCGTGCTGCTGTAGGGCTGTTGTGTGGAACGGTTTTGCACTTTGGGTTTCTGGCTGGCTGAGCTGAATGTCATTGTCTCAGCTGCAACCCGGTCCTAGCTGCAGCCCCTTGACTAGTAGACCGCGGGGCGTCATCCGTTCCACGCATGTTTAAGGCTGATAGGATAAGGCTCCCGGGGGACAGGATGCTGTGGAAACTACGCCTGTGATCCTGGGAGTATTTTACGCGGACAAGCCTATTTGTGATATAGAATTGTAGAGCATCGATGCGTAGCTGCATCTGAGAAGATTTTCCTGCCATTTGGAGTCGTCGATAAAGCCAGCACTTGGCAGCTGACCCAACGTCGAGAGCCATGCCACAACTCATCATACCCACAAAGTACATGCAACAGCAGGTCTAGGACTTTGGCGCAACGAGCGCCAATGATGCGAAGACAACCCAGACCGACCAAGCCAGCCCCCCAGGCAGCTGGGCTTTGGCGACTGGTCGCGGCGCGTGGCGCCCTGCATGGCGTCAAGGCTTAAACGCCTCCCAGAGCCGATGGCGGTGGTAAGATGACAGGCCGTTGCTTTTCCCGCTTTTGTGCTGCCGTCTTGGGAGCTTGGCATCATGCCACCCGTGCCGAGTGCCAAGAACTGGGGATTGGCAGCCCACGCACAACAGAAGTCTTACAGAATCATATCATCTTACAAGGTTGCAGCTCCAGGAGTGGGGCGACTTGGCGATTCTGATCTGAAATAGGACGCGGCGGGGGACGTCGTTCCTCTTTCAACTAAGCAGGCTACGACCAAGGTTCACCGGTCTACTGCTACAAGGGGCTGAGCGATGCATGCACGTTAGTTTAGGTGGACGCTCTGGCGGGATATGCCGAGAAACAAGGTCTTGCCACTCTCGCGCTCGCCTGCGTTAGCTTACCGGCCGGTAATTGGTCCCAAAGTTGTCGCCTATGCATATTTGTATGTACACTGCCAATGCTTTCATACTGGCCCCCAAGAACAAATAATGGGCCGGGCGCTGTTGCGTCTGTGTGACGTGTCAAAGCCCTTTTCGGCAACTTTTGCTGGCCAGTCCGTCCAGTTTGGCTGGAAGCTCAGCCTCCTGTGCCGGGTAATACAAAGTGACCGTACTGGATCTGAGTCAGGTCGAGCACCATTCGATGGCTCCAAACCCGTGCTCAGCTCATTCGACGGATGGCCAGCCTGATTGGAGCACATGCATCTCGGTCGCGAGAAAGGCCGATGATGTAAGCGGGCGTGAGATAGGTACGTGTATTGGTCTGCCAAGATCATCATAATGGGTTATCATCGCCCGCGGACAACCCCACGGAACCCGCAGCTGAGGCTCATCGCGGTGTTGGGTTTCAAGAGCTGGGCCTCGGACCACGGGCGGGCGACTGAGACAGCAGATGAGCTGCGCAGGGTTGACTGAGCCTTCTTTTCAACACTAAGCCCTGAAAGAATGTTTCCAGCAGGCCGGCTGACAGGGGTTGGCCAAGTTGGTGGAGAGGACCCGGTTGCAGTGGGTGAGGACCGAAAAGTTGCCGATAGGGCAGCCGCCAGTATCACAGCCGACCTGGTATTACCACGCATGAGACGCGGCGCAGAGCCTGGTTCTGTGATAACAGTGACGCCGTCGAATGTCAAACCTCAGCCTGGGAAGGCCTCGCTATGACAGAGCCAGCTCGCGGCCGAGCCCAGCCACCGAATCCAGTCTAGCTCCGAGCTCGTCGATCACGGGCTCCGCCCCCTCGTATTGCGGCTACGGCTGCAATTTCGCCCAGGCTTGACGGCTGGACTCAGCCCTCGACACATCGCCCCATCCAGCTATACGAAAAAGCTGCGACAGTCGCTCCAGCGTCCGGCGCGGGTACTTCAGGGCGGCTGCTGGAATTTAGTGATCCCGAGGAGCTCAGCTCCCGCAAGGCTGTCAGGTTTCTCAGCAACGGCCAAGCCTCACCCCTGGACTGTCTCTCATCCTTCACTGTTCGTTGCCACGTCTCATCGCGTCGCCAAATCGCTGCATACAGCCCAGAAGCCAGCCGACGAATCGAGGCGAACATCTGTCTCTCCAGCTTCGGTGCCTCTTCAACTCGTGTCAATTTTGCGTCGCATTCTCACCATGCCGTCTCTTCGAAACCCGCTGCTAGCCTCGCTGCTCATCGGCCTTGTCTCAGGCCGTACGGTCCCGACCAACGTGAAGAACTTCTACGACGCCGTCGTGGCCCAGGGCAAATGCAATGATGCGCTCGCCAGTGGCTTCCACAGCATCGACGGTGACTCGGGCAGTGAGTCGACAAGTCGAGCTGCGGCTCTCCGGTCCGGTCCATTGGCTAATGATTGGCGTAGAGTTCTCGTACTGCGGCGACCACGTGGATGACTACAACGTCATCTACATCCAGGGCAGAAATGGCTCGCTGCCGAACATGGACATCGACTGCGATGGTATTCAGGGCAGCGACGCTGATGATGGCCGGTGCGAAAGCTCTGATGACACGCAGTCCATGACGTCGTTCAAGGATACCGTCGAGGGATACCGAACAGGTCAGAAGGATCTCGACTCCAACATCCACCCGTATGTTGTGTTTGGAAATGAGGGCACCAAGAAGAACTGGCCGACGTTCGACCCGCAGGACTACGGCATTGAGCCCTTGAGCATCATTGCGGTTGTGTGTGGAAAAAAACTGGTATGTTTATAGGTACGGTATTTCTGGTTCTTCGCTCACATAAACGTTAGATCTATGGCATCTGGGGCGACGAGAACGGTGACGACGGCGACGAGTCCATGGTCGGTGAGGCCTCCGTCTCCCTTGCGACGGCATGCTTCGGCAAGGAGATGAACGGCAACAACGGCTACGACGGCGACGACGTCCTGTACATTGCCTTCCCCGGCACTGACGCGGTCCCCGGTGCCAAGGGCGCGCTATGGAAGGCAGACGACTACGATGCGTTTGAAGCCAGCATCACGGCGCAGGGAGACAAGTTGATTGCGCGTATCGCCAACGCCTCGACCGGCTCCAACGGCACCTGCACGCAATCCAGCTACTGCGCGACGCCACCCGTCACGACGGGATCGATGGCTGCGACGACGCATGCGTGGATTGGCGGACAGGCGTTGCTTGGTCTCGCTTTGGTGGTTGCTCTGATAATGTAATAGTATAATCATAGACGGTGCTTGAAGAGACTCGCTGCTTGCTTCGGGACTTGTTGTTGCTGTGGATCCACTGTGGGCGTCTGGGGTCTATTTCCGCGTGCCCGAGGCGAGGCGACTACAGGGGGCGACCGCTATACGGCGGGGGCTATTGCGGGGGACTGCCACTGGAGACGCCCTGTTGGTGAAAGCCGTACAGGGGCTGCAGCGCTGAGGCCCCCCTGGAGCAGCCCGCGCAACGGACGGTTCAACTCTGAGACATGGCGATATCTTACGGCAATACCGTGGATGCAATACTGCGGAAGCACGCAACACAGCAACGGGGCAACAAGGCAACAGGGTCTCGGTCGCATGCATGCAGGTCATAGGCGATTACCAACATTCCACGCCTAGCGCCCAGTGGCAAAAGCCGCTCATTGGCCGCGCCGCTCGCCATCCAGAACCCGCAGCGGCACCCGAAAAAACCACAACAAATATATCACCACATTTCGTCATGATGCGAGGCGGCTACGTATCGCGCCACGACCGGCGGCCCGTCGCCGGTGCCATGCTCTGGAGACGCTCGCCCAAGGCGTGGATGGCCTACACCCGCACCGCCGTGAAGCCGCGCCCCGCGGGCGACGAGGCGGCCCTCCGCGTGCTCATGCAGCGCGGCATCGCCCACTGGGACCAGGCCGACGCCGAGCAGTACGAGGAGATCGCCATCCGCGACGAGGACCGCGAGGAGGCCCGCCGCGTCCCGCTGCGCACCGAGCTCGAGAGCTACTTTGACCATCTCAAGCTGCCGCCGCTGCCGCCGCCGCTGCCCCGGTCCAGCCTCTGGCTCGGCCTGCGCCGTCCGTGCGAATCCCGCATCGCCGAGGTCCGGCCCTTTCTCGTAGCCTGCGAACAGGGCGACCTGGACGACGTCAAGGCCTGGATTAAGGACAAGAAGGACGTCCTGCAGAAGATCGGCGTTCAAGATGGCCTCGCCTGCGCCGCCGACGCGAATCAGCCCGACGTCGCCCGCTATCTCCTCGACGAGGCCGGCGCCTCGGTCCACGGCGCCGTCGTCCAGGCCGCGTGCCGTAACCGCTCCCTCCCTCTCCTCGAGCTCTGCGTCCAGCACGGCTACCACCCTGACCAGCAGATCCCCGCCAATAACGGTGGGTTCGGCGTCGCCCTGACTCACTGCCTTGACAACGAGGCCATCACCCGCTTCCTCCTGGACCACGGCGCCAGCCCGGATGTAGGCCGCTTCCTCGACGACAGAACCCACATCTGGGGCGAGCGCACCACGCCGCCCATGGACCGCACCTCCGGGCTGGCGCTGGACCTCGCCGCCGACGAGGGCAGCGTCGCCGTCGTCCGGATGCTGCTCGAGCACGGCGCGACCCCGGCATACTCGCGCCCGCTG
>JAANBB010000639.1:0-18329 GCA_014621425.1 Cylindrodendrum hubeiense | reverse complement strand
CGATACGGGACGACGGGGACAGTCACTGGGCGGCATTCCCTTGCCCTGGAATATCCATCCCAATCTATTCGACAGACTGAGCCACTCCCGAGGTGTCCGGCCCCTTGGCGACCCTTGGCTCTGGGCTCGTTTTTCTCTCTCTCGTATCTCCATCCATCCATCCATCCATCCATCAATCAATCCACCAATCCACCCGCATCTTCTCAATTTTTCTTGCACACGCCTCTTGTTCTCCGGTGTCTTGTTTCCCCTGTACCTGCTGTACCTGCCTGATCCACCTTGGCAAACAGGGCCACAGATTATACCCTGGCTTTTGCCCTTGCACCATTCCCAATCAATCACAATCAAAATCAATCCGTCCCATCCTGGTTGGGACCCTCTTCATCGACCCAAGCTGATTCACCTAGCCTGCCTACTACCTAGTCCATCCAGCTCGTCCAGGGCCTGGCCGCCGCCCACATCCAACACGCCCCAGTGGACAGAGCCCACATACGCTGACGCCGACGCCTGCACCAGCGCCCGCGCTCACGCCGCCCACTCCCAGGCCAAGCCCGCTCAACTTGTTCCGCACCCGCCGGTCCAACTTCAGCGCCAGTTCCAGTTCCAGCTCAAACCCACCGTCCTGTCAACGAACCCCAGACAATCTCCCGCGAGCCCACTGCCTTCTCAGCTCTCGTCCCACCTGCCACCACCGCAGCCGACTTCTCGACCACGCTCGTTTCGTTTTGGGCTACCACTTGCTCATCACATCCTGTACTACCAGCCTCACCAGCCTACCACCGTCGACCACCGTCGACATCGCGCCGTCGACAGCTCGCTGCCCACCACCCCCCGGAACGCCATCTACCGCCACGATTCTGGCGTGTCCCTCGTTGATCCCACCATCGCCTGTCATCTGAGCTACCGCCTGTCGTTCGTTGCTCGTCATTCACACGCCCTCGCTGCCCTCCCCGCCAAAGGCCTCCCTCCTAGTCGATACATGCACGACTGATCCCTCTTCGAGCTCAGCCCCCGCTGCCCCGTCGAGGCCATCTACTCCGCGCTCGCAATAATCGATACATCGCCTCCACCGGGCTTGTCCTTGCCCAGCCCAGCCATCCCTAGGGAGGCGCCCCCTTCCTTCCGGACCTCGTTGCGTGTGGCACCCACCAAGCCCCGAGGCTACGGGTCCATCGCGAGAGGCCCATCTGCTACACCTTCAAATTTGGCCTAGCTCACTATTCCACATTGGGGCTCCGACAGAAACCATGGCGCCTGTAACGACTAGGCTCAAGATTCTATCAGGTCCGTTGTCCCTCCTCGTCCTGCAATTCTCCCTTATACCTTAGACTGCTTCTGGTGCCCCCAATTGTGCTCCAGCGCGTCATTACAAACCACCTTCCCTCGTCGTCATTCCCTCATCACACTTCCCCTCCTCTCACTCCCAAGCACTTTTCGCCTCCACCCTCGCTTTTCATCATCACAACGTTGCCGCGGATCGTTGCTGATGCAGCGTCCCACTCTTGCTGGTCAACATGGACGACAGTGAGCTAATGAGAATTTGTTCAGTGGGAGGCAACCCCGTATCGGCTTTCTTGTCCTGGCGACTCCAGGCCACCAACGCCTGCGATGTAACTCTCGTCTGGAAGTCTGGCTTCGAACATGTATCTCAATACGGAATCTCGTTCAAGTACGTCAACCGACTCGATATACACCCAATCCCCTACTGACCGGCTGTTCCTAGGTCTACCATCTTTGGCAACGAGCGATTCAAGCCGCGACATGGTACGTCGTCTAACCCTACGTCCTTCACGATAGCCTGCTGACTTATTGGCTACTACAGTTGTCCGAAACCCTGAAGACGCTGCGAACGCCCGAGACGGTCCTTTCGATTACGTCGTCCTCTGCGTCAAAGCCCTCCCCGATGTCTACGACCTCGCCGCGGTTATCGACTCCGTAGTCACTCCTCACCACACATGTATTCTTATCAACACAACAAACACGCTCGGCGTTGAGGCCGCAATCGAAGAGAGGTTTCCGACCAACATTGTCCTTTCGCTCGTCTCCGGTGCCGAGGTGATGCAGCTTGGTCAGAGCGAGTTTGAGCACAAGGGCTCAACCGAGATCTGGGTTGGACCAGCCAATAAGAACGCGAACATCCCCGCGACAATCCAAGATGATATGGCACAAGCATTGGCGGTGACTCTCAGCTCCGGTCAGGTAGACTGCAAAGTGTCACCGAATATCCGACAGCACCAGTATGAGAGGGTGATTGGGTATGTTCCAAACGTCTCCCTCCTGTAGAGTCAAGCTGACCGATCGATACAGTCCCATCGCTTTTCACCCGGCGAGTGTCATCTTTGAGACGTCCAACCACGCTGCCCTTCTTGAGAAGGTTGGAGTGAAGGACCTTGTTTCGGATGTCATTGATGAGTTGCTTGTTTTGGCAAATGCTAATGGCTGTAAATTTGATACCGAGTTCAAGCAGAAGACGATCAACGATATGAGTAAAATCACTACCGAGAGTATTATGTGGCAGGATTATGTTGCTCGGAGACCCATGGAGGTTGAGACCTACCTGGGCTCGCCCATCAAACTGGCACGCGACTCCAAAGTTGCCATCCCCCGAATTGAGACTCTCTACGCCATCCTTCACAACCTCAACACCGTCAACCGAAACAGGCCCAAGTCCGGCGATCATCCCGCTGTTCTCCCGCCCTCTTCCCCGACCGCCACATCGCCTCTACCCCCCCCTCGGATGCCATCCCAGAACAGCCATCGTCCCATGATGAACGGCAATGGAATGCCTCCCCGAGGACCTAGGCCAAGGAACTCATCGAACCTCAGCCAAGCAGGCATGCGCCGTGGCCCGCCTCCGATGAATGGTGGCCCGCCCCATGGTGGCCAGCCCCCGAACGGCTATGGCCGAATTCCTCCTGCCATGAACATGAACGGCGGAGGCTCTAGACAACCTTCGAGGCGAGGATCGATGGAGGAGAACAGTTTAGAAGAGTTTTCGCACCTTGTGCTATACGATGACATTCCGGAAGGCTCGGAAACGTCTGGCGCCACTGGAGACCCCTCAGATGTCGCCCTTCGTGAGCGAGAGATGCAGCTTCGACAACGGGAGATGGCTCTTCGGGAGCAGGAGATGAGGATGCGTCGTGGACCACCACCCGGTCCCGGTGGACCCGGTGGACCTGGCGGACCTCCCCGTCGTGGTCCTCACCCCATGCGACATAGCAAACAAGTCTTCGACGACGACGACGATGACGATGATGAATACGTCGACCCGACTGTCAACGTTGGTGGTCCAATGATCGACCCCGACAACTTTGACATGATGAGCATGACCTCAAGGAAGAACCGGAAGATGCCAGGACCATCCCAGGCACAGCTCCGCCGTAACCCAGACGATATGCCGCCGCCGACTCGCGGTAGCAGATTCCGACCGAGCTTTGGCGCCCGCAACCGTTCCAGCCAGATGAGCCACGCGCCCACTACTACCGAGAGCATCCTCGACGATCCTCTCATGAGCTGCTCCTCAAACAGATACGGAACTGTGGATCGAGGGACGATGAACGCTGGCTCCCGCGCCAACTCACTAACAGCATCGAGGATGGAAGATCTCCAGTACGGTCCCGGCCCCGGCGGTCCCCCTGGGATGAATGGCGCGTATCCCCGAAGGACTAGTCAATCTCCGGGTAACCCGTACAGCCCATCGATGCGAGGCGGAGGGCGCCGCGCCTCTCCGCCTAACGGCTATGGACCCGGCATGAACGGACGTCCATCCCCCCCCGATGGTGTTCGTCAACCGGTTCCTCGATACCCCCCGGGTCAGGGAAACCAGGTGGCGCCACAGCAGGTTGAGCAACATATCGGGGTGAGCAACATTCCTCAAACTAAGCCTAGAAACGATCGAAGTCTGACGGGTAGTGCGAGTGCTAGCGCGGACAGTGGTGAATTCGAATCGGATCCATCGCATAGCAGCCAGGGCAGCCTGCAACAGCGCCTACCCATAGGCGTGCGGTAAACTGGGCGGATGTGCTCATGCCAACTCGACAACCCATAGCCTTGCGCATGGGATGTGTCGAAGGGACCTCACGCGTCCATAGCAACAAATCGAACAAAAGCCCAACAACTACGGTCATATGGCCTCGAGTTTCTTCCAAATACAGAGGACGAGGCGCATTACACGTTCTTGCATTGTTGGGTCTGATTCGATACCCTTGCAACGGCCAAACTACCTTGTAAGGCCTACACAGTCACACGACATATATCCAACGAGGACAACACTTTCATTTTTGTCTTTTTTCACACCCAGCTCCATCAGCACACGAGACGACACGACACTGGGTCAGAGTCACTTTGGACTATTCTTGGAAGATGACGTCTTCATAATTTCTACGGACTTGGCACAGTCCCGTACATAAGCATTGGAACGACTAAGCCGAAGTAACCTATTCTGGTAATATTGCATTGGGACCGGGATTCTTGTTCTTGCTGTTTAGCATATAATCGATTATCGGACTGTCGCGAGCTTGGAACCGGCGTCTCCTGCCTTTGTTCGGCGCACTGCATGGCTCTCGACTGGCCTGCCCAACGGTTTTGGGCTCTAGAATGCGGCAGCGTTCTTGATGGGATGGCTAAGAGATGGACGGCCAGAAGCTCGGCGACAGAGTTGTGGGGTGAATTGGGAATATTCCAAGGCGTGCATAAAACCGGCCCTGCTTTTTTTCTTGGTTGTTTGAGTTCCCTCCCACAACTTCTTGTCGGCACCCTGTGAGGGTTCCCGGAGGTGTATAGCAAAGGGGGGGACTATGACAGGCATTGTTTTATGGGGGCACACAGCAAATTAGACTTACGGACGTTTTCTTTTTCTTTCTCTGGTTACTACTGTTTTTCTTTGCGACCTGTTTTGGAGGGCGACTGGAAACCCCGAGGATATGGAGGTGGAGATAGCGATGGGAAGCGACACATATAGACAGCATGAAGCTACCTTTCAAAAGAGGAGGGGAAAAGCCCGGGTTGTTTCCAGATTGCAGATGCCACAGATGAAAAAAGCGACAAATTTTCTGGAAGAGAATGAATCTGGCTCGTCCTGAGGGAGGATGTCAGAAGCCTATGATGAGTGAGTGAGGGCCCCTGTCCCGAACGGTAATAGTGGATGATAAAAGCGAGGTCGCAAGGCTGCCTGGGAATTTTGGGTAGCTGGCCAAGTGGCTTTTTCGATGATGCCAAGTTGATATGGAAATGGCAGAGCATAGTGTATAGTAGTAGTATAATCGAATGCCCGTTGAAAGATCACTATGAATTCATAGCAGCTGTGTGAAGTTGATGGTGACGGTGACGACAGATGTGAAAAGTAATACGCACGGACCATGTTCAACTCGCCCACCACCCTTCATCACAAGACGCGACGCGCAACACAATCGACGATACCGTATCTTTGTTCCAGTCATTTCGATACACACCAGTTCTGGTTTGACATGTTCGCATTTTAATACCCATCCTGTCTGAAGGCTCTCCCTGTCTAACCCATCAATAGGCTAAGATTGCTACCTCCCTGAGCACCTTGTACTACCCCGCCTTCACTCTCCATAACAACATCCTCTGGAGACGACCAAGAAGTCTATGCCCTTCTACTTAGAGTCCGACTGCTTCTCAGATTGGAGCTCGGAGACATCAGCTGCGTGAATACATCGACGCATAGAAGGAGACGGGTGGCAATATGTCAACACGCAACATTGGAGGCTCGCAGGTGCGACAGAGCATGGCCACAAGTGGCAACGCCGTCAAATCAAGGCAGTTGGTATGTCATCCTCAAACGAATACTATTCTCGAGAAATTGGGGAGTCGGAAAATCTGCGTAGGGTTAGCTAACATCGAGAAGTCGCAGCTCAACTCGCAGCTCGCTCAGCTATCGGCCAATCTCTCCGACACCGAGCACCTGCTGCGTATGACGAGTGTGCAAGCGGAGGCGATGCGAGGCCTAGGGAGCTGGCATGGAGGATTGTGAGTTTCCGTTCTGTCATACCCACCACTCTCATATTTCGGGGAGCTCAGGTTGAGTGTTGTGCGTATGAGCATTTTACTAACTTTGGGGCAAGGTTCATGGCAGCGAGCAAAGTGCTCGGAGAAGAGAGTGTCAAGGAGGCGGGACAACCAGGGAAGTAAAAGATATTTCGAGCATGAATGGTTATTGTGAGGACTACAGATTATGATGACCAACGGGTTTCACAAGGGGAATGTTCTTAAAGCAGGGTACTCGTTTGGACATATGTATTTGATGAGCTATGAAGAACCGTCGGCCATTGCCCGCAGAATTATGACACAAGTCTTCATTTGAATGTATCCTTGAATTCCTGCCAACGGTTATCGTAGTGGGCATACCTTGCTGCTACCAACAGACAGATGCTGACCACCGCTCAAAGATGCCAGGCCTCAGCTCTGTGGCGAAATGGTCTGTCTCGGCACCCTTGATGATGATGTTCTCGTCCTGAGGTGGGGGCTGCTCTCAAAACCTCTCACACACTGTGGCGTTGGATGCTTCCCAGTCCCTTTAAGAGAGTATCCCGGGTTCGGGACGTCAAGAGCTGCGGTTGGTTTAATGGTAGCCTGATGAGGACCAGGTAGACTCCCTATCATTGACGGCCTGCTGGTGCCGTTGATTATCCAGGATCAAACTGACATCAACTCCAGATATTCGAAGCCGAGGATCGCAGTTTGAGAGCTTCAGTTGTCGGTGGACAGGAAAGGACCAGTGAGTCCCAGCTCCAGTGAATAGCATTGGTCCAGAAACTCTCTGCCCTCCCAACAGGGACTCGAAATTGATCCATGGATAGGCCCCTTCAGTGAAGACGGAAAATATAAAGATTGCAAAAACATATTTGCCATGAATCTCATGTTGCTGAAGATATTTCTTCGGTCTGGCCCTCTTCCGGTGAGTCTTTCATCGACTCTGCTTGCTCCGGGTTCCTCAACGAACGTCTCTTTTGCCTCGGGGCACTGACTGGGTATCTCTTGACACTATTGCACGTAATGCAACGAATTGTGAGAACATCAGCCCACGGCTTCCTGCCGCCTTTGCTGGCGTTCTCCACAGTTGAAGTGCATGTCTTGCCCTCGACCAAAAGGGTGTCGCAGAATTTGCAGATGGTTCGCTTCAGACCCGGGCTTTGCCGAATCTGTGCCTTCAAGGTCACCGCCCGCATGCTGGAGAGCATCTGGCGGGACATGTTCAGCATTGCATTCTGCCCATTGGCGCTTGGTGTTGAAGCACTGTGCTCTTGGCTAGCGGATGATGATTTTGTGGCGACATTGGGAGGCTGATGAGAATTTTGGTTGGCGAGGTATGTCGCGGCTTGGTAGAGATATGAGGCTCTGTTGTAAATGTGTCGATTTGGGACCCCTTGCGGGCCCTTTGCCTTCGCCATTGGTTTGCGAGATTCTGCGTCGTTGTGTTGGTAATTGTTTTGTCACAAATGTGAGCGTTGTGAAGACTCATCTCGAAGGTTCGTATGGCTCCGTGCCCCTTTCTCGTATTGGCACTGTCCTCCAGCACGCTGCCTAGAGCGCGTCACGTGCAGAGACCCAGCGCACGGACCTATCTGGCCTAAGGGCGCAGCGCGGCTCTTGCTTGTGCCTGCTGGCATCTCCCTCCTCAGCCTCAACAAAGCTCTTTCAAGTCCGCCTTTGAACCAGCAAACTTGGGTTCTCACTCCGCCATCCTCTCTTCCTCTCTCAATCCCACACCCGCCTCCTTTTCCTCACGCCGCAGAACGCTTGCGCGACGTGATTCACCCAGCTTCGCGCCAGTCTACGGAATCGCATCCCTTCGTCAGCGCAAAGCCCCGTTTGCCAACGGCCCTCGCGACAGCTTCGCATTTCCATCTCTAACCACCTCTCAACCATCGCCAACATGTCCCACGAGGAGGATCTCATCGATTACTCCGACGAGGAGATCGGTGGCAACGAGACCGCCACCGCCTCCAACGGCAAGAAGGGCGAGCTCGCTGCCGGCAACAACGTCGACAAGAAGGGCAGCTATGTCGGCATTCACTCGACTGGTTTCCGCGACTTCCTTTTGAAGCCCGAGCTGCTACGCGCTATTGGTGACTGCGGTTTCGAACATCCATCGGAGGGTCAGTCCTGAAATTCTAATACCCTAAGTCATCAAATCCCCTCCCTTGAAGCTTCAAGCGTCCGTCCATCTCGCAAGCAAGAAAGAAAAATGGCCATTCTCCCCCCACAAAGTCGTCGTCGTCGTCATCGCCGAGAGCGGTTCAGCATGGACCTGAGAAAAGATCCCAGCATCCGCACCATCCGGGCAAAAGCAGATCACCGGTGAAAGGTGGTCTGCAGCATTTTACAACTCGCAAGTCAAGATATCACGCGGAAGCGGATTTGACATGAGCGGTTGATACGGACGGATTGGAACAATATTGGTGGAAGCGGACGAGAATGCGAGGGCCTGTGTCCTGCGCAAGATGCTGCCTTGTTTACCGCCTTAATTGGCGGATGCAATCTCACTCCGAGACATTGGTCTTGGCTTCTTCCGCTTCGCATGCGGATTGCTTCTCCGTCGGGAGAATGCGAAATCTACCCATGGCTAAGCTGCGACGATGGACGGACTCTTGACACTACACCCGTCGTTCGTTGCTTCTTGGAAACAAACTCTAACATCGGTTCGATCGACAGTCCAGCAAACCTGTATCCCTCAGGCTCTTCTCGGTGGTGACATTATCTGCCAGGCCAAGTCTGGTCTCGGAAAGACTGCTGTCTTCGTTCTCGCCACCCTCCAGCAGGTCGAGCCTGTCAACGGAGAGGTCTCCGTTGTCGTCATGTGCCACACTCGCGAGCTGGCCTACCAGATTCGTGATGAGTACAACCGCTTCAGCAAGTACATGCCCGATATCAAGACCGGTGTCTTCTACGGCGGTACCCCCATCAAGACCGACATCGAGACGCTCAAGAACAAGGAGACCTGCCCCCACATCATTGTCGGTACTCCCGGTCGTCTTAAGGCACTCGTCCGCGACAAGGCTCTCCGTCTCGGAAGCGTCCGCATCTTCGTTCTCGATGAGTGCGACAAGATGCTCGACCAGCCTGGTTAGTTTGAAATATCCAAAAAGTGACCCTCTGCAAGTACTGATCAAAAGCAGACATGCGTACTGATGTCCAGGATGTGTTCCGTGCTACTCCTCAGCAGAAGCAGGTTATGATGTTCTCGGCCACTCTGTCCGAGGAGGTCAAGCCCATCTGCAAGAAGTTCATGCAGAACCCTACTGAGCACTATGTCGATGAGGACACCAAGCTCACTCTCCACGGTCTTCAGCAGTACTACATCAAGCTCGAGGAGAAGGAGAAGAACCGCAAGCTCAACGAGCTTCTTGATGACCTTCAGTTCAACCAGGTCATCATCTTCGTCCGAAGCACTGTCCGTGCTACTGAGCTCGACAAGCTCCTCCGAGAGTGCAACTTCCCCTCGATTGCTGTTCACTCTGGAGTCAGCCAGGAAGAGCGGTAGGTTTTAAAGCGTGCCCAGCTCATGATCAAAGTCTAATGCGTTTCAGTATCCGTCGCTACAAGGAGTTCAAGGAGTTCAAGAAGCGCATCTGCGTTGCCACCGACGTGTTCGGCCGTGGTATCGATATCGAGCGCATCAACCTGGCCATCAACTACGATCTGTCCAACGATGCCAGCTCTTATCTGCACCGAGTCGGTCGTGCCGGTCGTTTCGGTACCAAGGGTCTGGCTATCTCCTTTATCAGCACCGATCAGGACCAGGAGGTTCTCAAGGAGATTGAGAAGCGATTCGAGGTCGCCCTTCCGTATGTTCCGCTCCGAATCTGATGTATTTTTACATGACTAACGATATGTGTGCAGTGAGTTCCCCAAGGAGGGTGTTGATGCCAGCACATACATGGCGTCCTAGAGTATGGGTCGGTGTTTAGGGGTAGTTTTGCTACATGAGTGAACCTTTTCGCTACCAAGCGCCCGAGAGGTTAGGGATCTGGAAGAATGGTATCAAGATATCGACGGGCGAAAGGGAAAAGTTGCGAAATCTCCAGCTTTGATTGCTTGTATTGAGTAGTTCGTTACCTGAAAGTGATTCTGTGGAAATCTGCCGAGTGTATCTCCCTGTGTGTCACGTTTGAATATGTTCTTTGTGACGCCATCCGGTCTGACACAGCAATCCTTACAAGCCCGTATCTCTGCCTAGTTCTTTGACGGCGTAGGTCTATCAACCCGTGACTATCAAGGTTGTCTCATCCAACGGCTTTATTCGGCTTAGTCGTGTCATCACCAGATAAGTCACGTCGTCAGTATGATGGGAAAAGGAAATTCTTGTCATCTCACCTGGCCACCATCATACGCTCCTTTTTCGGCAGTGTCACCTCGGTCCAGCGAAATTCCAGTTCGGGGTAATGGCTCACACGGCGTGGTGGCGATCAGGAGTTGGTGGGTTGCATGAAGTGTTATTCTTGTTGTTGAGCTTTGCCATTTAAGGTCGAGATTTGGGGTGAGGGAAGAGTACGGGGAGAGTCATGGGGAGAGTCATGGGGAGAGTCATGGGGTGGGAGATACGGCCGAGGTGAGTCAGATAAGTGAAGATAGCCATTTAGGGGCAAATTGCCGTGGTTTCTTCTGAACTCTGTGTCTCGGTTGCTGTGATACGAACTTTGAGCCATGTTATCGCCGAAGTTATCCTTTACTGCATGTATGTATCTGTGATCAGCTAGATGACAAACATCACATTCCTGACTACGATAGAAAGAGGCCGTTTGCACCTAGTACTCAGTCCTCAGAAACCCCGATGTCTTAAATCCATGGTTGGCACTATTCGTCAGTGTTTTTTATCTGTATTGGCTCCGAATAGTTTCCCTCTGCGCAGCCATCGACATCTCCGCGGCTGACCAGGTCGTCATGGTAGTCTGTAGCAGCCCAGCACCAGCCCAGCATCAACCACCAGCTGGACACACTCACACGCACTCGTAGTCGGTTAGGATAGACTCACAATATGGTATTGCACTCACAAAAAAACAAAGTAGGTTACTTGGCCACTGGGATCATAAATAGGGTGCACGTGTGAGTGAATACCCGTTCGGCCTCGAGCATCTGAGAAAACCGCCTACCTACCTTGCGAATCTGAAGAAGAGTTCTATTCGTAAAAAACCTTGCTGCATCAAGGTTTATTTCAGTAGAATTAGTATCGCCCTCTCCACAACATGTGTATCTATCAACATACGAAACTTCTATACACTGAGGTCCTCAACTCTCTGCATTCTCTTCATTTTATCACCAATCATTTCACATGCTCGATACTGGGTGGCAATGGCAGCCATTCATATCCTGTGCCAGGGAGACATTCTACGAAAGTAGGGCTCATAAAGAAACCCAAGTTCCAGATCCGTTCTAACCCAGTCGCATAAACAGCGCGCTCCAGGCTTTCCCACACCCAACTCCCTCAATGACAAAGGCCAACCCACCACCAAATAAGCCCGATCTCCTCATCTTGTCTTCTACGACGCGGAGTCGCGAGTCGACCTGGTGTGTTTTGCGGAGTCTTCATTGCAACTCTTTGGCTCCCGTCAAGACAGACATAGAGGTATGGTCAGACTTACAGGAGGCTCACGACACAGTTTGTGATGAGGGGCTCGTACCGGACGACTCATCCGTCAAGTTTCCCCGTATTGATCCCACGGCCAGTGATGGTGGTTGGGAATACGTAACATACGGCTCTGGGGACGCAACCGCGCGCGCCGAGAGAGTCCGGCAGCGTGTCAAGCGCCTCTCTGGCTCCTATAGGAACATTTTCCTCATCACTCACGGCAGCTTTATCACCTTCTTAGTCAAGGGAGAGAAATTTGAAATCGATGGTATGGTCACCCCTTCTGTTATAGGTTGATAATTACTGGCTAATCCAGTTTCGCAGAGTGGCGCTCCTATCGGTTTGCCTCCGAGTGGGAAGTTGAAGAGGCACGACATGATTTCAATTGTGACACGTACGTGGAGCAGGATTACGGCCCGACACTGCTGTTACCTACTTCTGTTGTAGATGATAAGGTGTCAACGTGATTTTGTGTCAATCTGGCTAGGGCCGAGAGAGGGAGTTGTCACAACATATGCATCATGGGATGTTATGTTACACCGCCTTGTGGCTTCAAATCTGGCTTATGGCGATCAATGTAGAAGGTGTAAAATTACAAAAAGGATAAACCATACACAGCATATCTAGAGAAACCCCCTTGAGCTAGAGATAAAAATTCTTCATCCAGTTTTCCTGTTCCTGTGAAATCTCATCCTACCTCCGGGGAGAGGACTAGTTGAGGCAACACAACCCTCCAAGTATGATTCATTTCATTTTGGATCAGCAAATACTGTAAATGCGCCAGGTCATTTATCGTGTGCCGCGACAATAGTAATAGCAGGGAGAGGTCACAACGCAGCATCAAGGATCGAGGACTGGGCTCGCATTTCTACTATGAAGTGCATCGTTACGCGATTCACCGCCTAAGGAACTCCAGTAAAAGATTCCCAAATATATTTTGAATAGTAGCAATTAAACCATCGACTACTATCAGCTGCAGTGGAGTGTTTTGGAACAGTAGAGAGGGTCCCTAGGGTAGTAAGGTCCAGCCATACAGACGTGTAGTATCCGAAGAATTTAGGAGTGAGCAATGAGAGCACGTTAGGGTCATGCTCGCATACAACCGACGCATACACCCATAAAGTACAACACACACACACATACTCGGGCTTCACTCGGGCGGATACTTGGGCACACACGAACAAAACAAAAACGAGGGATCTGCGAAGATAATCTCTGCCTCGGCATATGTGCCACCGCCGAATTGCGAAGGGGGGCGAAGAGATCCCAGCTACGATCGGCAGGAGGCGGTGTTCCGCGTGGACTTCCCGAGAGGAGGCGACATGTTCATGTTGGCCACGGCAGGGATCATCAGCTGTGTTTCGGAGCCTGTGGTTCGGAGCCTTTGGCATTTCCCCTCAAGTTAGTGCTGATTTCAAACCTCTATCTGGTGTCATGATTCACCCCGGTTGCTGTCAGCTCGGCTCTGGAATACGGGAGCCAGGGAGGCAACATCTAGACGCCTTGACGCCATGCTGAGGGTGGCTTGAATCGAGGCAATACTGTCGCAACGGTGTACTCGCTCGCAGTCTCCCACCACGGCCGCAGAGAGGAGTAAAGATCTCCGGCGGGGCGGAAGTACTGTGGCCCAAGGCTGGATGAAACTGGGATTGATCCTTGGATAATTCTCGAAGGATGCCTGATTCGACCGTGGCAGTTTGGAAAATGCCAGCAAGGCGGCCGTGGGGCTGAGGTTCTTGGTCGGTCCCCATCCACCCTTTTCGACGACAAGCCCCCCCCCCCAACTCGCTCGCCCGATGATGCCTCCGGCGAGGGCCGTAGAATTCAAGGGAAGGGTTCTGTTGAGGATTCTGCTGCCTCGCCTCTCGCATCGCGACCCAAAAAAAGAAAGGCAAAGTGCTTCCCGAATGAGCAGGCGGGTTGGCGCTGACTGGGCTGGGTTTTGGTCTTGGGCAACTTCAGCTCCTGTCCTGCCTGTCCCGCCTCCCGCCTTCCGCCTCCTGCCTCCTCCTGCCTGTCCCGCCCGCGCACACCCACAGGCTCACAGGCTCACACACCTCCTCACATCTCCTCACACCTCCTCTCACACGCATCCTGGTCGGGCATTCATTCAGCCAGCCCCTAGTCAACCTACCCTGGACCCACGCGGGTTAGGCAACCACGTTTCTGCCAATCCTCCGGCCGAATCCAGGTCCTCAATCTTACGGTGAAGCCCGGCCAACGGTGCATCAGATTCCTGCATCGCTCTCCACACGGACAGGAACAACAGGAGCATCAGGAGCATCAGGAACACATCAGGAACATGCACAACACGCGCGAGGGGACGATAAAGCCCTGGCCACAACCTTTGTGCCCTGACATCCCTGTTTCGCCCATCTGAGATAAGACCGGGGCAACGGTTTACACGCTGTCGCTGTCGGTGCACCGCTGGCTCCAGCCGAAGCTGACGGACTTGACTGCCTGGCGGTAGAACCAGGGGTCGCCACCTATCGCAGACCGAAGGAATCGTGCACGTCAAACTGTCTTCCCTCTCGCCGGTGCCTCTATGCCATCGCCACGGGCACAGGCCGAGAGCGGATCCCTCCGAAGAAGCCGGGCTCGGTCTCGGCATGAGCACAGGCAGAGAGAGGATCGCGTGAGTGTTCAGTGAGTCAGCGACACTCTGACCGCGAGCCCACGAGCCACGAGCCACGAGGCCGAACCGCGCGGTAGAGAACACCGCCTTGTTAGTGTAAGTGGAGCAACCCCAGCGTCTGGACCACGATAATGCTCGCACCGCTCGTCACGCAAGGCGATACTGTCCCGTCCGTAGAAGCTGCGAGGAAATGAACCCGTCATGCGGCCTCCGAGTATCCGTCATGCTGACTATGGTCCGGTGCCAGCCGTTGAGATGCCCTCTCCCAACATGGTAGCTTCTTTCGAAACCCCGAGAGGACTCCGTACCTCGTCATGGGTTCACGTGTCGTCCGTCCCCATTTACTCTGTCTCACGGGGTTTAGACAAGGCGCATCATCGCATCAGCCATCACCGGACCGGGCTTTCACAGCTGAAGTCCTGCGGCGGAGCAACCCCGAACGAACACCAGGCGCTGCGCCGGTTTCGCTTGGAGGCGGAGAACAAAGCCTGAGCGCCTATTTTGCCTGGGGCTGATAGAACAAGATGGAATCGATTAACAGTCCAGGGTAGGGCTGATAGTCTTTGACTCATTCTGACGAGACCCCGGGAGCTGCCCGAAGTGGAAAGCCGCTGATGGCCAATCGATGGGGGATGGGCGGAGGGATCGCGAATCACGAGAGGCACGAAGCCAAGCGCTCCCCAAGGTTGGCTCCAGGGTCTCCGCCTGTCTTGCCTTGCTTTGCTTTCCCCATTCATGATATTGCCGACATGGCTGATGTGTCGCCCATCACTCATGACAGGACAGGAGCAAGGACCCCGTCATTATGATCAGGGCGTCCGGCCATGGCAGAGGAATGTCTCCAGTTGCCGGGAGCTGGCGACATGGCCAGACAGATTGGATGCTTACACCGGCCCGGATCCAATCAGCACACCCCAGCATGCCATGAGAGCGGGGAAAGCTCATGCTGCTTCATGAGCGGCATCTGTTGCAGATTCTAGACGATAATGTGTGCAAGGGTTGAAGGGTGGCATGGGATGGAATACCGGTAGTACTTCGTACACGTCGACTGAGACGGAGACGCTCCCCGGCGTCCAGTGGCGGCTCCCCGTTGTTCGGTGGAGATTCACTTCGGGGGTTTGGTTCTGGTGCTTTGTACAACCTCAACCTCTTACACCGGTGGCGACAGGTTTACTGCACACAGACACCCACGGACAGACAGTAGGCGCAAGGCTAGGCGATGGATCAACTGGATCAACTGGAACACGGAAACCTCGCACCTCATTGTGTCCCAGCGAACCTGTTCTCTCGGAATTGCTAACAGTCCGGGTACCCGGTGGGTCCTTTCTCCGCCCCCAATCGGCGGGCGAATCGACGGATGGAGCGGTGGCCAGAGGCGCTGAGGTAATGGTTTGTATGAAAGTATCCCACTGTGCACAAGATGCGCTTTGTCAGTATCAGCAAGAGTCTGGCGGGTGCTCCGGTGCGGCCGGCGGTAGAGACAGGTACATGCAGTTCGCGACGAGGCTATCACGGTAACGCGAAGGAGATTGGGCCTCGTTAAGGGGTTGGTAGTGCAGCCACCAACAGTCGCACGGGCCAGGGGTCGAGCCGTGCGAGTGATGGGAGAGTGGAAGGGCCCAGATGAGTGAAATGCATGCCAACTAGGGAAAGGTGACCACCTATTTCCTTGCCCGCGCAGTGTACAAGCGGGAGGAGGAGATGGTCTATTGGGGGAAGGAGAGTGTATCAACATTAGACAATCACCATCGAGCGTTTGCATGTGCCCGGCCAAGATGGGGGAAATAAGGAGCCCATCCTGTAATCATCCTGTAATTAGGCACCGCCGCCGCCAACCATTTCATCTCAGAGGGAGGGGGATGACGGCATTTCTGGATCAAGTAAATGGGAGCCAGGCAGAATCCTCAGATGGCTTCGGCGTACACGGGCGACAGAACGGCAATCACAAAGAGCATCCAAGATAGCCGATGCGCCTCCTCCCATGACGAAGGGCGACCTGGGGATGCGGGGACCGCAAGGCAGTGAATGCAAGGCAGTGAAAGCCCCATGTGTCCATTTTTAGGAGACGATAGCTCGAAGACAATGGCTGTGTGTTGTGCCCAGAGTGCTTGCGTATGTTTCAATGGGAGGGTGACTGACACTGCCCGCGAGTGAACAGCCTCACCTCCCCTAGAGCTAGCTATATTGGGTGCCATCGGTAGAGGGACGCGGCCTCAATACCGGAGGGTCGGTGCTCCGGGGCAGTGAAACCAAAAATGGATGAGATGGACACCTTTGTTAAGCAGCATTGCGTGTCGCCTGGCACGGACTGCTCCGACAAAGCAGTCAAGTGTGCAGCGGGCAGTGGACAGAGCCGGCGACTCGCGTGAGGTCATAGCCAGACCCACGGCTGCTCCGTGGCCTTGGATTTACAATCGAATGGAGAGAATGGCGAGACTCTTCGGGATTTTGCGAGGGTGAACTGGGCCACCCGCTAGGGAATCAAGGAGCCACCCCGGACCGGCAAACCCAGAGGAAGGGGGAGCCGGATCGTTGACGATCGGGTGCTCCAAGTGGTGTGCTTTGTGCGTCTTGTCCCGAGCGGCGGCGAGCTGTGGCAAGATTTGACACTCAAAGTTTTCCTGTCCCTTTCGATTAGGGCGATGGAGTGTCAGGTACATGCGATGCCACATTATCTTTAGGTATTATAGCGTACTGGGCACTTCGGTCGTGGGGTGCGCCGGCGCGCACTGGAGGATTGAGACGAGACAAGCCAAAGCTATCCATCCATCCATCCATCCCGCCCACCCCGGTAGCATCGGGGCAAAAATATTGGGGCAATCCCAGACAGCTCGTGTCTGTGGGAAAAGTGCGTATGTTGGTGTGTATCATCTCGGCCATGCCAGGCCATGCTATGCTGGGGCCATGGTGAACCAGTTCTTGTCTCGTGTCTCCTGGGATCTGGGGCCTGGAAGGCTGAAGGTTGGGTCAGCAGGTGCCGCGTTCTTCGATAACCCCTCCATAAGCCGAGTGACGATTTTAGGTACAGGTGAGGGGAATGAGGGTTCTGGACATGGCAAAATCGTCATAGCATGGCCAAGGCACACGTTCAAAGGCGGTGGCGGAGACGGGAGATGGTGGAGGTGGAGCAGGCGAGGTGGAGGGACAGAGGATCAGGAAGAGTCATCGCTCATCATCAGCCAGCCCAAGCCCAGTCTGCAAGTTGCGCCAGTGGTCAGGCCCAAAAAAGCCAAGCCTGGTGTCTGTTCTTGGTTGGGCGGACGGCAGGGAAAGATGCTTTCCCCGTCCAGTGCCATAATCGTACCTCAAGGTTGGGCCACTTTGGCGCTAGGGTGAGGGAGAAAGCCGGGAGATGCAGAGGGACGTAGAGGGACGTAGAGGGACGTAGTAGAGAGGGACGTCTCTGTRAGTATCAGTCCGGGAGAGCTGCAGAGCGCGAAAGACAGAGGAGGGTTGGGAGGGGGACCGGGGGGGTCGGGACGGCAGGGATGCGCGACGCACGAACTGACTGGCGTGCGTGCGTGCGTGCGTGAAGGGCGAGTGAAGTGAGTCGTTTGAAGCAGTTCTGTAGGTTGAGCTGGTGGAGATGCGTGTGTGTGCGCGCCAGAGAGGTGAGGTGTCCCCGTCCCTTCCATTTCTCCTGCAGCAGCGCAATAAGGAAGGCAGCGGGCAAGCACCTCGCTCACCGATGGCCCCCACGACATCTCGAGAGGCCCTGGAGCGCGCGTCAAAACAGTTGAGATGGCGCCCCCAAGAGCCCAAGCTCGAGCGCACACTTGAAGCCGACGTCGACGGCGGTCTGGTCGACCTGTCAACGACGTGCTCGCTGCCCGAACAGGTACAGAGGTACAGATCTGTCCGGCTGGCTGCTCTATGTGCATTGTGCTACGCTGGTTCGTCGACTGCGGCGCCCCGGGGTGGGGAAAGAGGGGCTGGCACTCAAGACTGGAGACGGAGACACTGGGGGAGGGTCCGCGATGGACGCTGACTGGCTGGAGGCGGCTTTCCAACCACACTGAACCCACGCTGGGGGATGGCCGGCCACTTAGAGGGCCTGGGAAAGCCTGAGAAAGCCTGGGAACGCGAAGAGAAAGCCTGGCA
>JAANBB010000638.1:0-18394 GCA_014621425.1 Cylindrodendrum hubeiense | reverse complement strand
GGGGACCCTCTCTCTCCTGGGTGCATGAAACCCCGGCCGAGCAGCCGACGACTGCGACGGCAGTTCCCTTTCCCCTTTCGCAGCTCGCAGCTCGCAGCTCACATCGGAGATCCAGAAAAGCTTCGTCAGGATTTATAAGCGGGGCTGGGTCTCGTTTTTGCCGAGCTTGGACTCTGGAGCTTTGGCGTCTGCTGGGTCCTCGGACTCCTCGACTCCTCGGTCTCTAACCCACCTGGCGGGGCTATGGAGAGAGACCCCGTCGCCGACCTACTACGTAGTACACAGTCCCGGCAACTACCCTAGAGCCTGCGTTGACGGCAGGTTGAAGTGCATGTGGCATCATCATACCTAAATATAATGGCATTTGATGTCATTTCGGTGCAAACAATACTCTTCGTCGGTCAATTGATACCCATAGCCTCGCCACAGAGGCGGGATTCCATCATTTGCATGCCATCACTCCAGCTCCAATTGTCTCAAACAATTCTCCAACAAAACCCCCTCTCGAAAACAAGAGCCGCATCAGCACCATCAACTCAATAACGGCCAACCGAGCTACCGAGTACAGACTACAGATTCCAGATTCCACTGCTAACCACCAGGCTCTCCGGGTATACGCCCCATCCTCTCCCCCTTCGTATCCGCTACTGTACCTCAATCTTCCCACCGCTTCTCTCCTCCCAAACCATACAAGTCGTCCAACGATGACGGCCGATCGGTCCCCTCCCTCTCCATCTAGATCCCCACTCCGCCGCGAAATGGCCCCATCCTCCCATCAACTAACGCCAAGTCACGGCCGCACGCATGCATTATCCCCCCGGTAGACCGCCCTCTTCACCTCTCACTCGCTATCAATCCCCGGCGCGCACGTGCTGGAGTGTGGTGCCATGCATATTACCTAGATAGGTATGTAGTTCAGCCTGTGCCGACTTGATTTGGTTGGGTGGCCGGCACGCGGAACTAGGCGGTCCTAGGCGGTCCGTCGCCCAAGCTTCTTGAACCAGGAAAGCCTCGTCGTCGATCGCGCGCGCGTGTTGGAAATCCAATTCGGGGTCCACCCACTTTCCAAGGTACGTACTGCACACTATTCCTGTACCGCAGATAATACTGGATTACACGCTGCTGATTCAGCTGCGAAATGCCCAACAACCCACTATTATTCCCACTAACGCTGGTTGGGGACATGCGACGCCTACAAGGCCTACTCTTGCGAAGACTAACTTACGTCGTACGTAGGTTTAGCTCCCAGGCACCACGTTTCTCCAGCTCCGAAATCCCGACCACCTCCGTTCCCCGACTCGAGCTTCGTCGAGGACTCAATCACGTCTGGAATTGTATTTTGACATCATGCCTGTAATGCGCTTTCGAACTCATCCAAGTTTCCTTTCAACCGCCTCGCCTTTACTCTCTCACCGATGCTGCCATCATCACCAGGCTTCCCCGCTCCCTAACCCCTCAATCGAATACTCCGTCCAATACTCAGAATAAGAACCCCTCCGTCTATGCCCTCGGCTAGTCCGCCGGGCTCGACAGTCGAGATCGAATATCAGCCGCATCGTATTGCCACCAGGAAGGCCCAGGCCCTCCAGGCCTTTGATGTGATATTGACGTTATCATCTTGACACCCTCACGGAAAAGCATGACCAATCTGGAACGTCGTAACCCACACAAATCTCACCAGATCGTAGTGGTCACACTCGCACACCATCTTTCATGTGATTTCCGCCATGTATTACCACATACGTGTATGCAGCAACCGATTGGCCATGTCGTATCATTCCAGAAAAAAGAAGCGCGCACATCCTTAGCGAAGCCAAAGCATGCCAAAGCAAGCCAGCGAACTCAGACCGTAGCTGAGCAGGGCGAAATCAAGCGGGTCGCATATCCCCTCGCTCTGAGCAATTCAAAGCCAGAGTCAAACATCAAACCAAAGTCACAGGTGCAGGCAAAAGTCCAAGGTAAAGTTATGTAAATTTTAGGTCAATTTCCTGCCATGGACATCGCGGTTTCCCTCATGGTCATGGTCCTCTTAATCGCTGCCAAGGGTATTGTCCATCTGCATACAAAGTATAAAACACTCTCTCGTGTCTGGTATACAGGCAAGGAGAGCTAGGTTTGAATCATGAAAACCAAATCGTTAAAAGCAAATGCCAATCGTCGAACCCCCTAACGCCATACCAGTTCCCAAATGCTTCCCATCTTTCTTTTATGGCAATCTTGGTGCCATCCCGTGCCGTGAATGCCATCTTTCTTGCTTGCGCCGGGCCATCTACAGTAGTATGCATAGGCTCATCAGGTCCCAACATCAGGTCGTATCGGGGATGTACACTCCTCTTTTCGTACACTCAACTCTCGGAACCATCCAGTCCCTCATTGAACAGGTTCCAGCCCGCTCATGTCTGGTTTGAGCTCCTTGGTGGCATTACCGCCCACCATGCTTGTCGTCATTCTCACACAAGGTGCCGCAATTATGACGAGCTCAGTTGTCGCCGGCCTCTAAATTACCACGTCTCGGCAATGTATCGGCCCTCCTCCCTCTTGAGCTGCCAGAAGTTGCGAGCCTCCTCGCGCTCCAGGTTGCCCTTGGCCATTGCCACCTCAACAAGCGCATCTTCGACGCCTTCGCCCATGCCCTTGCTACTGCCACAGACAAAGACGCGTCCGTCGAGCGAGTTGATGATGTACCATACCAAGTCCGACTGGTTGAGCACCTCCTCCTGCACATAGCGTCCAGTACCAGCCCGGCTCTGCACCACGCGCTTGACCTCAGACTCGTGTACGCCCCATTCGCCGTTGTAGATTTCGTCCACCAGCGAGTCGCGGATACCTTGCAGCACCCACACTTTGTTGGCGCAGTTGGCCTGCTTCAGGCGGCGCTGCACGAAACCTCGGAAGGGGGCAATGCCCACACCAGCACCGATCAGAAGCATCGGGCCGTCCGAGTTGAACTGCTTGGCCAGGGGGTTCGCCATCAGACCCTTGAACATGGGGATATAAAACTCGGGTGTCTTCTCTCCGGCGTTCTGAGCACGGATGTACTTGCGAGCCTGTCGCTCAAAAAAGCCAGAGCCAACGCCCGTTCGGCAGCCACGTAGCCAGTCAATCGACTCGTGAACAGTGACGGCAATCTCAATCAGGCGGCGCTGAGCATGGTCACGGAGCTGGTACGACTCGGTGGGGTCGTTGGACAACGAGTAGAAACGGGGCATCAGGGGCTGCATGACGGAGAGGACCTCGTCTAAGGGAGGGTGGGAGCTGGGGAAGGCATTGAGGATCTGGGAAAGGGTGACCTGGGGACCGCCTCGGAAGTCGCAGAAGGCGCTTGAACCCTCATTTGAGCAGAGGTACATGAGGATTTTCTTCTCGTTGGCTGCAGTGGCATACTCGGCCAGCACGCGGAGAAGGGGCTTGGGGGGAGCGTAGGACTGAATGTCGGTGCACCATGTAAGTAGATCGCGGCGGGTGGTGATGAGCTCGCGGGGCTTGTCATCACCCCAAACAGTGGGCCAGCGACCCTTGGTGGTCTTCATGAGGACAGGCTTGTCTCGCAGGAAGCGAGGCACCATGAGGGCGTCGAGAATGTCCACGACAGAGATGTCGCAGTTGGGGGCCATGATACCAATGGCACCGCCGACCTTGAAGTCAAACATCTCCTCAGGGGGGTAGTCGGTGATATCGAGATCAAAGTGATACGTGCGCTTCTCGGCACCGGGCTTGGTCAGCTCGCGGGTGCTGTGGATGCGAGCCGGGTAGACGTTGTGAGGAGGGTGAGGTTGGACGAATCGAGGAGGCTGAATGGAAGTGTCGACAGCCGCATAGCCGGGGCCTGGGCAGAGGTGGTCTGGCTGAGGGACCGGCTCAGCATCTTTGACGAGAGAGACGCCCGAGTCGGCGGGGGACAGGTTGGTAGGTCTGGGGATGGAGGTGAATGAGACAATCTTCTCAGGCATGTCGAGAATGCCGGTCAAGTCGGTAGGGATGTCACCAAGCTTGATGGCCAGGGACTTGAAGGCGTCGTTCTCAGGCAGAGACACATCCTCATAATCGACGTCGCGGCGACGAGAGCCCAAGCAGCATCCGCCGGAGCCACCGCAGCAGCGGCCGACGAACTCAGCAGTAGACTCTCCGGTTATACGCTGGATGTCGCGGGCGCTCTGGGCAATGAGGCGGGTAGAGGCGCGGCGACGACGCTCAGGAATGATGGGCTCATCTTCCTGGCTGTCGGAATCGTCGTCCGAGTAGGTGAGGGAGGGGGCGACAGAGGGAGTGGACAAGACGTCGGCGGGGGAGGCGTCGGCGGGGTTGACGATGCCGCCAATGGGGAGCGGAGCGGTGGCGATCATGGCGAGTGAGTACGTGTGGTCGTCGCACACGTAGCGGGACGAGGGAATGGCAGACGAAGGAGTTGAGTTGTGCGTGACGAGCGGTTGGTAGTTGAATGTAGCGGGTTTTGTGTGTGTGGCGATGTCAGAGGGGTGTGAGCATGTCGAGGCCAAACTGCCACAGCAAAGACAGTAAAGCAGAGGGTGTAAGATACACAAGCGAGAGGGAAATCAGAGGGCGGCTGATGCGATTGATAAGATGGAAGCTCGACAGTAGATAGATTGGTGACCTGGACAGGAGAAGGAGGAGCGAGGGAGCGGCGGGAGTGGGCGTGTTGGAGGTTTAAAAATTAAGGCGAGAAGCACCACCCGATGCGGGTTGGGGATTCCCAGTCTCAATCCCAGTCTCCAATCCAGGCTCAGTCCCGGGCGTGTGGGTTTGGAGGGGTGTGTGTGCACCCGGGGGCGTTCTTTGGGGGAGCACCCAGCACAGTGCGGACGGGTACGTACCTAAGTGCCATTTTTTTTAGTGTCGGCGTGTCCACCTAGAGGTACCTACCACCTACCATTACCGGGGCCCAACAGTCAGTCAGTCTTGGTCTTCCTTTTCCTTGGAGCGTGTGGCCCGGTGTGGGAGAGACGAGCGACCAAGGCTCAGGGATCTACTGCCGAGGCCATGTCTCAAGAGTCAAGCTGCTGGTATTGGGCCTGCGAGGTTCAGAAACACCACCAGGGCACCACCCGAGGCTATCCCAACTGAACGTCGTATCTCCTTGCATCTCCTCGTCCTCGTATCTCCTCCTCCTCGCATTTCCTCCTCCTCGCATCTCCTTCCTTTCTCCGCAAGCGGCGGCGGCGACCGAGTAGCGGGCCGGGGACGGTCCCCCGGAGCACCGCCTCCCCCCTCCAGGAAAAAGAGGAGCAGCATCGGCGGCAGAGGGGAGGATAAGCAGGATAAGGAAGACAAAGAGGGCCGACAATGAGGACTAGGAGGACCAGGAGGAGCACAACGGCACATTTTCGCACTGCACACCGTCCACGTGCCCGGTCTCCAGTCGCCGTAGTCCGTACCGTCATCCGAGTTCGAGTTGATTAGCGCCTGGCCGTTGCCGTTGCCGAGATCACGAAGGCCGAACCTCGCTCGCTCTAGCCTCGTTTGTGCGTCTTTCATTGATCGATCTCCGGACACCGCATCGGGAAGAATTCCCTAGACGCCCCCTCTGTCGCCCCCTCCGCCGCCCATTCTTCCCCAGTTCAGCCCAACCCAAGCCTCTAGGGAGAGGGAGGGTGTCGTTTCGTCGGACCTGGGGCTACGACGATACCTACGTACCCAAGAGGCCCATGCCCGAAATCCACACGCACACACGAGACGACACACACGTAAACACACATGAGTAATAAACCCAGACCCGGCCCATTGTCCATTATCCAAGAGAAACACAATGCAGCCATTGATATCCATTGAGAGTCATTGGTAGCCATTGGTATTCGGAAATGATTGATGGCTAGGTGGTAGGTAGGTAACTTTCTTCCAGTGGGCAACTAATTACCAACACACAAAGTCTATTATCTTTTCCAACGTCGTCGCGACCCAGAGGACCTGCAGACAGACAGTCAGACAGCCACACACTCCTTCCTACCCCGGAGATACCCTACCTCGGCATACAGTGCGCATACCACAAAGCCACTGTACCCCCATTTCTCCGATATCAGGACTGACTGACCCAGGCAGAGCCATGACATACTTTTGTCACTGGATGATCTAATGATTGCCGATCCCCTGACCCGGCGTTGTCACCCCCGACCCTCTCACTGGCTAAAGCCAACCCCCCTGGGTTTGGTTTCTTTTATCAATCATTAGCCACTGTTGACACGCCTAATCAATCAGTCACCGCAGCCAAATGCCAAACTCCAATCAATCCATTCGGTAAGTGCGCCCGGCATGCTCCACCCAACGTCACCAGGCCCAGACTCTCGCTCTTTGACTGCCGCAACCAGTCCCTTCTCGGTGCGTTACGAAGAGCGAGGAACCCAAGAGTGGGCGACCGAATGCATCCACATCAGCATCAGTCACACCTTACATGCGTGTCAATTGTAATCCTCCCCCATTCTCGCCCGCTGCCTCGATTCGAAGCCAAACGTCGACTCCATATCCCGCATCCTAGTGCCGTCGAGAGGGAAAAAAATTACCCCAGCCCTGATGACAAGGGACGAACAAGCAGCAAGCCACCGCCACCAACCGACGACCGGCGCCGCCCGGCCAAACCCGACGATACCACTCAACTATAGGCGCAATCCCGGCGACAATTGCTTACCCTGACCGGGCTACCGGTACTTAGCACGTTGGCCGTCCGTGGTTACCAGACACTAAATCGGCAATACACAGGGACCACGAAACACCGCAAGTCCAGTATTCGTGTACGTACTGCTCGCCCCTGGATCCTGGCACCTCAGGTATTCACTTTAGACACATGCACGTGGGTCGTACGAGCGGCTCACCTCTCGTTCCGGGCTGAAGCCATTTCTACCCTGGTTCCGAATTGCACAACAATTGCAATTGCAATCCACTGCCATCCCTACGGACTACGGGCTACGTACTACTTAGTAAAGCACAGTCAGATACAGTACATAGTACGGCTGTCGAACGAGTTCCGGCCTCTCCCTTATTTTTGTTGGGTATCCTCAAGCGGTGAGGCTCCGTGTTTGGCTGAGGCTCCCTGTTCGTGGATTCGCATCCCCAGGGACTCCCAGCGACACGCCCCCGAGACCCCGAGCCCCGGAGGTGTGGCTGCGGTTCGGTGGTGCGCAATTCAGAGGTCAGAGTCAGACCACCACGGCTCTCTCGCGACCCGGCGGCCGCGGGGCCACATAGAAAGACAACGCAAGACGGGAGACGGAAATCCGCACGGGCGAGAGAGCATGGGGAGTCTGAACCTTCACCGGCCCCGTCTATTCCCGCTCCCTCCTTTGGCTGTTCTTGGGGGGCTTCCAGAAATGCCCCAGCGGCCTACTGCTACACCGGCCCCAATTTTTGCCGGGCGAGGCAGTTCTTGTCGAAACGGCATCGTTTGCCAATTGCCTGCCATTGCCAGCGCTCCATTTTCCTTTCCAATGCCACTGTAGACCCAGGCCCGGGAGCCCAAACCATGAAACTCAGCCGTAATGGATTCTTATGCTGTAGTCAGTCATGCGCTTCTATGCCTTCTTCCAGCTCCCAGCTCCCAGCTCCTCAGCTTCCATCCGGCTTCAGCTCCGGTACCCGAACCGAGCCTTTCCGGGCCCTTGACCCGGCGAAAGGGGGAATAGAGCTGCCCAACTCGGCTGCATATTGCCTCGCAATCACGGCGCGCGCAACAAGGCAACGCAAGACATCAAGCATCCTCCGGGAGTGACAGCGCGGCACATGAACGAGGATACAGCACAGTGCGGTACAGGACGGCGCAGGACGGCACAGTGCAGCGCCGTCTTGACGTGCCCCCCGGAGGACCCACCACATCAACTCTGCCCTCTCAACTTCAGAGCGCCCTCCCCGCATTGTGCTCTCACACCCCTTCCTTCGCCCTTCTCACCTACCGGGAGTCTTTCTCCATTTTTTCCGACGCTGGCTTGGGAACCTCATTCGGGTGTTCCGACCTGTCCCCGACCCGCCAGTGAACGAGATTGCCCTGTCTCCAATTCCCTTTGCTCCCTGCTCCCTGCTCCCTGGTCTGCCTGGGCGATGGGGTGCGTAGGCGGCGTGTCACATGTTCTGGCCCGCTCCCTCATCCATGTTTGTTTTTTCAATGTACCTTCCAATGTCTCTGGTTTGCACTGTATACCTCGCCTACTACGGAAGTGTGTCGTTTCGGCGTCTCGCCCGTCTTCCGCTTGTGTCACTCGACTATAACCGCCATCGCGTCGTCCTGCGCCGTCACCCCCCTGGTTGCGTACCAAGTACAGCCCGGCGCTGTTGGTGTCCGGCGCACCTGCGATGGCGTGACATTGATTGGCCTTGAACTGTCCCATTGTTATCTTCTTCCTTTTTTCTAAGCTCGCCGGTACCGAGTACGAGCGCCGCGCCGTCTCGTCCTTCGCCTGTTTTAGTTGGGGTTTGCGACAAAGCGGCTACCCGCGCCTTTCTCGCCCAGAATCAGTGCGCTCCACCGGGAACTGCTCCCCACCAATCGGATCGGTCCGGTCTGGCATGTCTCTTGACTTATCTGATGCGTCAAATCTTATCAATCCCATCTAATCTCGTTCAATCAATCAAACGGAATGAAGGGGAGAGTCGGTCAGTGACGACGGCTGGCCCGAACTGCGTCGTTGGGAACAAAGGCACACCGACTTCGGACCAGCCTCCCACTCTTCGCCTTGCATTTCCTTTTTCTATCAATAACAAGTCTTGTCGGCATGCATCCCCTCAATGCTCCAAAAAAAGGCTCCACTGCCCATATCTTTGTACTTCGGCGGAGCTACTGCAACGCCCATGCCGGCGTTTCTGCAGCCAGAGCGTGGTATTGACGCTGTGGTAGGCCCGGGGCCGATGGGGACGCCTTTGACTGGGCCGTCTACGCATGGGCACGATGCAGCCAGGAAGATCCGCGAGAGGCTGGCCGGTGTCAGCTTGCACCTCCATCTTGTTCGGCTGTTCTCACAGGGATCGATTCACCGACAAACCGCAACGCATCCCTTCCAAGGCTCTCTTCCCCGGCAGCAAGGGTGAGGGAAATTGTGCTTCCGCGGGTCAACGCACCGGCGTCAGCCTACGCCAGTCTACGTGTCTCATCCAGGATGGACGGGGAGCTCAGTCCTGGCCCAAGCCAATGGGTCGGGCGGGAAGCCACGATCTGATAAGATTGTTGGGGCTTGCTTTTGTGGAGAGACTGGGGGCCTGGTACTACCAAACAGGGCTTCTCGAGTGCCGGCCCCTTTCACTGGGGCTCTGTCGTCAAAATCCCCTAGCGTAACGATTCGACCGCTTCATCAACCTTGTTATGTGGTAGCTAGTGCGCTACGTTTGCTTCATACTGTGCTTGTACTCCGTACTCGACATAATTTTCCCCTTGACAGCCTCCCCCCTGGTCAACGCCACGGCGCAGGTCACGGCCATAGCAAGAATTCTCATCCTTGGCCGTGTCCAAGTACCGGTGCCCGGCTCACCAAACCGGAAAGTCCACTTCCTCCATTCGAGTCTGTCCCTCCCTCCGCTGTCGCTGCTGCTGCTGTTGCCGCCATCTAACCGTTGCCTTGGATACATTGGCCTGTTGCTGATCACCTTCGCTTGCATCCAAATATGCCAGGGCGATCCGGATCACGCCCGTCGTCCTCCCATCGCTGCGCAGATTCTGCCACTCCCCCAACTCAGGAAGCCCCCCTTTCTGGACCAGGCTGCGGAGATCAATGTGCAGCTCTCCAATTAACTCCAACATCTGGGCTCCCCACACGGACAGTCTCAGGTGGTAAAACATTGGCGAATCGTGGACTTCAAACCGGAACTCCTCATTCCTAATAAACTAGCGTCAGCGTCCATGTGCCATTCGTTTTTCCAGAAGCGCAAGGGCTCCTTGTCAGGGTCCCACAATGATAGGCACGCCTCCACTGCTTGAGCGTCTTGGCTTCGCCAATCTTTTGACTCACCAAATGGGTTTCGGTGTTGGTCTCCTAATGGATTCACTGCGCTGCACGTCGTGTCCATACCACAGAACGCAAGTCAATCCCGAGGTGTCGTCATCGAGGTCTGCTTCTCCGACTGTCACAACTAGTCGTTTAACCGTTTCCTTTAGTGAACCGAGCCCTTGCCCCGAGGACGACGGCATACTCGTCGGCCCCGAGGTTGGTTGACTCGGTCCAAGGAGCTCTGACACATAACCCTTGCTCCGTCTCTTTTCCGCTAGCACTTGGCTGGGCAGGGTTTTGCGCAAGCGTCCCAGCCCGTCTGTTGTGTGTCGGGTGAGTCTGGTAGTTACCAACGTCGCGGGTCGCGGAATACTTGACGAGTCATATCCGGAATCAAGGCTGCTTAACCCTGACACTGATTTCAGTGGAGAAGCGTAATCAAAGGAATGTCCGGTCTTTCCTCTAGCCGAATTCCCGGTAATAGGGATTGGCGTTGTTGCCTCCTTTTGAGGCTCTTCCCTCGGCACCAAGTTGCGGGACCGCACGTATCCAACAAACTGAGTGGCCGGATGGTCCGGTACCAAGTCCCACAGCACGACTGGCACTGAGAGAAGCAACAACGTTGAGTAGCTGTGGTACACGCCCTCAACGCTCACAAATTTTGCTAAAAGTGGAAACTGCTTCAGCCATCGAGCGCAACTCGCGGCGTCCAGGATTTGGTCCTCCTCCAACGCAACGGTCAAAAGGACGTGTGGGTTTTTTCTCTGCCCCTTTTCATCCATGGCCAACAATGCCTCAAGACGGTCCTCGCTTGAAACATAGCTGTCTCCTTGGACTCTCTCCGAGAGGCTTTCTGGGATGGATCCAGGGATGGCCCGAAACGAAGCTGAGGAACAAGACTCCTCATCCACAAGCCGACCAAGGGTAATCGATGCGGTGTGTGGGTCCGGCGGAGAGACGATATATGCCGGCGTCTTCCGTGACTCGACTAAGGTACCATGCGATGACCGAAGGGGCGGAGCATGTTTAAGCCGTGTCAAGATCTCGCTGTGGAGCATGGCCGCGGAGAAGGGGGGCTGAGATGCCCATTCTTTGAGGACCTCAATCAATGTATTGGTGAAAGATTGCGGACCCGGCCTAGGAGCCCACGTCTCAAAGCCACAAGCAGCAATCGTCTCCTTTATGTTGGTTGGCCGCTCAGTGAGTGATGCGGCACTGGCCCCAGCACAACAGTCTAGCAGCAATAGGACATCGCACTTGGCCATCTCGAACAAGGTCTGAATGGCCGACCATTCCACACTTGCATATGCTCTGTCGGGTTTGCTATCAAGCGATTAGCTGTGGCCCTTATCCAAAGGGGGTTCATACACACCAAGACCAAGTGGACTGCCTAGCTTTGTTTATGACACCATGTCCTGCATAGTACACGAGGAGAAGCATATCCTCCTTCTCATGTTCCTCCACGAAACTCAGGGCCTTGTGGTTGAGCTTCCGATGGGAGTTTTGGGTTGGGATGAGGAACTGCTCAGTCGAGAACCCATACATATCCCGGAAGACTTTGCGTAGCTCTTCCATTTCCCACTCAGCCTCGAGCTCGTCCTCTTCCCATCGGACTAACAGGACCTGGACCTCTTTGTATCGAGAGTATGCCGAGTTCGGGAAGGCTCGTTCAGCAGCCTGATATGAATGAGTATCGCTTTCCCTTACGAGAGGGCCTGGTAATTACCAGTTGGAGATCATCAACAAAGTGTTGAAAGTGTTCCATGTGATGATGCGATTTCGTCGTGTCATGGGTTGATGGAAGAAGGGACACATTGGGACTTAGGGAGAGGGAGGTATGCGAGGAAGCACCGGAGGCCTGCTACACGATCGAGTGAGAAGCCGTCGACTCAATGGATTGCCCTTTGACACCTACCACAAATGGGCTGGGGGCGCTCCCACTGAGAGAGCTATGAGAGCCATTGGCATCCGAGTCTTCGAATTTGGCTCCAAGGCACTGCAGGGCGGCCATTTTGGGTGGACAGGGTGGTTCAAAAGTTGGGTTTGGGAACTGAGAATCGAAGAACTATGCTCGATAACAGATGCTGTTGGAAAAATGTGTTTGATATATGAGGCTGTCCATCCTCATCCCCGCACATCGACAACAGCCACAGCAGTAATCAAACCCACTGACGAGGAGAAAATTTTGCATCGACCTGCAGCTGGTTGCCTTTCCTCTAATCTTTTGATGTCGATCATAACAGCAAAAACTGGTTCTTCACCTGAATGGGCTCACTGTCGACTGGTAATATTGGTTGCCTTATTACATTTTGTGTCATTTTCAAGCAAGGCACAATGCAGCCTCAATCGGTACAGCCCGAACGGGGGAGATGTAGATGCATCCGGAGCGGGGTTCTCTGGGGTTGATAGAAAGGTTTTTTTTTTTCAGGGCGGGCGATTGAGGGAGATGCACCGTGATGATTGGTGTTTGGAGAGAGGTCGCCTTGTGAAGAGTGTGGAAAGAAGCCAGGAACAACGTGGGGGTGCAATGGGAGCTGACACGAGAACACGTACAGCAGGCTGGCGAACCACTGCGTTATGGTCCGCCATGGTTGTGTAACAACACCACCGACTTAGGCTGTTCATTGAAGAGTTTTTCTGCAACTGTTGAGTCGCAGTGGGATGCGTTGGCAGACTCCTAGCCAAGAAGTGCGAGAACCAGGACATGAGCGATGAACCTTTTGAGACAATGCACAAGGCAGGGTGGTAAAGTTGCCAGCATCAAATAGTCACCTAGGGCAATTGACCAAATAACCGTATCCCAGGTTGAAACTCATCGCAGTTGCAGTTGCAGTTTCGGTGGCTTTGGGAGACTCCAGCGTCGATGGTCAATAGAACGGCGCCAGTGGGAATGGGGTTGAATGTCCGCTGTAGGAGCTCAAGAGGGGTGCCAGTCGAAACCGGCGACGTTCCGTGGCATGGTTGACAGCGAACGCTTAATGTCAGGCCTTTGAGCCAACGTTGTTTGATAGTCTGAATGATCAACCGTGAGGGATTCTGTTCTGCGACTGATGTGGAGGCGAATATCTGGACTGCTGCGGCTATGACCCGGTTTGGTCGTTGTCTGGAGATAGGCATGCTGGATTGGAAAGACTGGCTGAGAGTCATGATGTTAGTGGCAGCAGGTTTCAGAAGTCAACAGCCAAAGAGCCTTGTGTTGGCTTGGGTTAGACTTCCGGTTAGCTTCCGTCTGATGTGATGTCTTGAGCCAGACAATTGATGCTTTGAGGCCGGTCTCTCCGGCCTCATCTACGGCCCGATCCAACGACCCGATCCAGCGACCCGTGTGTGGGCAAGGCGATGCAAATGTAGTCGTTCTTGATTGACGACCTGGGCGGTGGTGGGCAGGCGGAGACGACGCGCGACACCGTTTGTGTCAGACAAGGTGAAGATTTGGCTGCCACGGTGTGTTACAGCCAGGTACTCCGTCTGACCCGTCTTGGATTGGAAACATGGCCCCAGTTTGGTATGTAGGGTGCAGACTGGGTTGCAGCAGGTTGCAGCTGGGTGCTACTGGCCATCACACGGCACATGGTGCGCAAAGATGCGCCAGGGTGGTCATCAACACACGCACAGGCTGCCGCTGGCCACTGAAGATCCTAAAGCGCCGACGGAAGATGGCATTTCCGTTGCTGGGCTGGGCGCTAGCCCTGGAAGCCCCGCGTTCCGAGAGACTAGCCCTGCGGGAGGAATTTGAGAGTGACCCACCAAAGGCCTGGATCGGGAGAGATCGACTACGACTCGACGGCGAAATGTTGGGTTGCAGAATGTATCATGTCGGGCGTGTGAGGCGATGGATGATTGAAGACGCACAGTCGGTCTTGAAATTCCTGCTGGATGCGGATAATTTGAGAAGATGTAGTGCCTTGCAGCCTTGTAGCCTTGGCGGTCCGTCCTTGTAGGAGATGGCGGCAGGTGCTCGCGAGAAGGCTCACTAGCACCTGCCAGATGGAACAGGCAACGTCGCCAGCTGCGACCGGTTGCTACACTAGGGAACTAGGTAACTGCCTCCCTAGGTACCTACCTAAATTTAACCATGACATACGTCACTCTCTTAGTCGGGATGGTCGAGAACCCCCAAATCCCATTCTAATCCTGACAATGATGCACAGCGAGACATGATGAACACCGCTGCGCAGCGGAGTTGCCCAAAGTTACAACTCTACTGCCCTCCAGCTGCCTGTCCTGCATCGCAATGCACAGGTGCGCCGAAGGATCACCGGAAGATCCATATCCGCTGCGAGGTCTAATCTCATCTTAGTCCATAGCCGGGCGCACATTGGCTCGTCGTCATGGATGCCGGCCGCTGCTCCAACCACCAAGGGAGGCTAAGATCCGGAGGTGGCTCTTCCCGAGCGCACTGCCGTGGCCCCAGCCAGTTTCAGACGGCACATCACACACTCGGTGTCGAACGAATTCTCCAAGTACTCACATGGCGCCTTGCTACCCGTCAAAAGCATATCGTATCCCGCCCCTCTTGGGTATAGCCTCCCGCGACGCTCCTCCATCTCTCCGGCTTTTGCGTTCCTCAGCCGCTTGTTTGTTTCATTCCCATCCTGCTAACACCGAGGAAACCCAGCTTCCAGTCTACATCCGCTCCTCTGGTGTAATAGGTCGCATGTCATATTTTGTCTCACGTGCTAAAACACGCCTAAGAATATCGCCGACGCTTGATCCCTGATTCGAGTGCCTTTCAGAGACATCCGATTACTCTTTGGGAAAATACACTACCCCCTCCCTGGATTGAGACACTATCCCGTGGCACACACAGTCGAGGGTTTATATCATATTCTCTCTGCACCCTGTCTCCATCCGAAAAAATACTCTCGACTTCTCACGACCCAAACTGGACGAATATCGTCCTGGTCTGTTACCCACTCCCGTCTATCATCGGAGTCAGTTCCTTGGCAGGACGGAGCTTCTTACCTACAACACAATCATGGAGAACGGCTCAACCATTATCTCGCCGGTGATTAACATGGAAGTGCAATTACCACATGTCGTCAGTGGAGGAAAGCGGGCCAGCTACTATGCTGCCATCGCCTTTCTCCTTTTCGCTGCATGGATGATGCGGTCGAGGAAACAATCCACCAAGATCGAAGTTCCCCTCTACAAAGCGTCCAAGACGAAATGGATATTCGATGCTGAGACGTTGATCAAGGACAGCTACGCCAAGGTCAGTCGGTCGTCGTTGTCTCTGCACTACAACTCGCTGACTTGATTACAGTTCCGGGACCGCGTATATCAAATCAGGAGCACTGAGGGTGTCCAAGTCCTAGTGCCCGCCAAGCTCCTTGGAGAGCTCAAAGGATTACCAGAGGATGTATTAAGCGCTACGGAGGCGGTTGCCGAGGTGATTACCATTCTGTGCTGAAGGTGTTTAGCACCCCATATGCTTACACTCAATAGGCACTTCAAAGCAAGTACACCAAGTTCTCACCTGGACCTAACGCCGATATGTTGGCACTTCTGGTACGAACAAGGTTGACCCAGAACCTGACTCGGGTCGTACCTCGAATGAAGACTGAGCTGGAATATATTATGGCAGCCGAGTTCCCGGCTTGCGAAGACTGGACCCCAGTGAAATGGCAACCTTTTAGCCTCCGAGTCATCTCCCGTCTCAGCGGTCACGCTTTTGTCGGGTCCTCTCTGAGTCGCGATGAGGAGTGGATGGACACAACCATCAACTTCGCCGTCCACGTCTTCACTGCCTGCGTCAAACTTCAGTTCTTTCCCGGATGGGCCCGTCCTGTTGGCCAGTACTTCGTCTCTGAACTGCGAATGATTCGCAAGGACATCAAGATCGCCAAGGAAATGCTCAAACCCATTTTCGAACAACGGATACGTGATATGGAAACACCTAGCGGCGAGGACGCACCCGATGATATGATTCAGTGGCTCATCGACGCTTTGCCAGAGGCGGACAAGGGCGATCTCCAGACACAAGCCGAACTGCAGCTGATTCTAGCTGCGGCATCGATCCACACCACAAATAACCTGCTATGCGAGTGTATTTCCGACCTCGCAGCGTACCCCGAGTTTCAAGATGAGCTGCGGGAGGAGGCATACCAGGTCCTCGAAGTAGAGGGAGGGTGGGCCAGGAAGGAGAGCATGGCAAAGTTGAAGAAGTTGGATAGCTTCATGCGGGAAGTCCAACGGATGCGTGGAAACATCAGTAAGTCCCATTTCAATCCGATCAACTCCAGTAATTAACCAGTGCTAGTTTCCTTCATCCGCAAGGTCATGAAGCCCATCTCGCTTTCAGACGGCACCCAACTCCCCGCTGGCACCAGTGTCATCGCCCCACAGGCTGGCATCTCTCGCGACGAGCGGTATTTCCCTGACCCTGAGCGTTTCGATGCCCTGCGCTTCTACCGCCTGCGCCAGGAATCTGACGAGGCCAGCAATAGATGGCAATTTACGTCCCTAAATGACACCAACATTAACTTTGGCGCTGGCAAGCATGCCTGCCCTGGCCGCTTCTTTGCTGGTAACGAGGTCAAGCTTGTTCTCGCATATCTGCTCATCAACTACGACATTCGCCTGAAGAAGGGCGAGGAGCGGCCGAAGGGCATGGCGGTAGTCATGACCAAGGCTCCGTGTCAAAACACCGAGCTTGAATTTCGGCGTCGGTCATGGGTGGTTTAGCTAAAAGAAGGCTGGGAATAAACCTGCCCATTCGCTCCTGTATATAGCCGCAATTGCGTACATATTTACGCTACCATCATGTCCTGAACACAAATATCTGATTCCCCAAGGGATGAGGATACCACGGGACTACGAAAGTTCATGAAGAATACATTTAGAATACAATATCCATTAATAAAGCGTGTGTGGGCATCCTTGTCGCAGGTGTTGCTTTGTTCCGGTTCGAGACAGACATCAAACTGGTTTCAACCACTGATCGACAGGATTTGCAGGATTCACGTCGGGGCAGGGGGCGTCACAATAACTTTTGACACTAATCTCGATGCAATTTTAAACTAAAGAATTCA
Organism: Cylindrodendrum hubeiense; assembly: GCA_014621425.1. Classification (NCBI taxonomy): domain Eukaryota; kingdom Fungi; phylum Ascomycota; class Sordariomycetes; order Hypocreales; family Nectriaceae; genus Cylindrodendrum; species Cylindrodendrum hubeiense. Next base: position 1,443 of record JAANBB010000638.1, on the reverse strand, counting down.
TTACTCAAGTACTCGACTATAGCGTAAACAGGATACAGCAAAAAAGACTCCGGGCATGGCAATCATATGGGTATAAAAGTCGTGGAACGCGCAGACGTGACCGGTGACTGTGCCGTAGCGTCGCATCTCTCTGCTGATCGACCGGCGAGGGGGTTGGGGCGCGGCGTGGTGGTTCTTTCGGACAAACACGATTGGGATCCTTTTTTAGATTTGGCCATTACGCCAAAGAACAACATATGTACAGATCCAACCCACCCGGAACGCCCCTCGCCGTTGTGAAGAAGCCGTCAACCATTTCCCTGATGCACAAGCTGTAAGACGCACATGAATCTACCGGGAATCGTGAGAAACCTGGGAAAACAGCAACCAAAGCAGACCATCTCATCCAAACGAACTAGCAATCAGCTAAACTGACTTGTAGCGAGTGTACTCGCCGGCAACCAAACAATGGTCACGCTCGAAAGGTTCTAGAGAAGGGCGGGTTAGTCTGGTTCAAGAGGCTTAGGGAGGTTGCGGGAGTGTGGCTTACCCAGAGTCAGCTGGAACTTAGGCTTGATGGCCTCAGCACGCATCTTCTGCACCTCGTTGGCGAAGACCTCGGCAGCGGGAGCAGTGCTGTCGATACAGTTGGCCTTGATGGAGATGAGGATACCGCCGCCGACCTTGAGGAACCACTGGGCGTTCATGGCGACGATACGGGCCTGATCGGGCTGGGCGACATCGGCAAAGATGACATCGACCATGGGGACGATCATGCGGTAACGAGCAGGCTGACGGGCGTCCTCAACAATGGGGACGACGTTGGGTCGCTTGGAAGCCATGGTGATGAGATCACGGCCAGATCGGGAGGAGAACTCGACGGCGTAGACGTAGCCAGTAGGGCCAACGATATCGGCAACGTGAGAGACGGAGGTACCAGAGGCACCACCAAGGTAGAGGACGCGAGAGCCAGGCTTGACGTAGATCTCATCGGCACCACCGGCGATAGCAGCGCAAAGCTTGCTTCGGAAGGGGTTCCACATGCGGTACTCGATCTTGGTGGTGGTGGTGGTGCCGTCGTCGTTCTGGACCGACTCGTCGACAGAGATGCGCTTCTCGCCGTAGACAGACTCGCCAGGGGCGATGTTGCGAGTGGCAAGACCATCCTCCTTGCCGCCACGGACAACGAAGACTCCGGCGTGACGATGAGGTTCCTGGGAGAAAAAAGTCAGCGCAAAACTTTCATACGGGATCAGGAAGAAGGCAGGAACTCACAACAATGACCTTGGCACCACCTCTGGCACCAGCACCGCCGCGAGCAGCACCGCGACCACCTCGGCCGCCTCGATCACCACCGCGACCGCGGCCACCGAAGCCACCACGGCTGCCGCCACGATCACCGAAACCACCACGGCCACCACCTTCGCAACAGTCAGCTCAATTCAATGTCAACAGCAAGCAGCG
>JAANBB010000637.1:0-18542 GCA_014621425.1 Cylindrodendrum hubeiense | reverse complement strand
GGAGTGGGATGTGTGGTGTAGATGGGTGTTGATGTAGAGTGGTGGCGAGTGTGAGAGACTGGGAAGAACAATGTCTTTATGGGAGATGGATTGACTGATGGCTTGATATGGAATCGAGGCACGTAATTGAAGGGGGGACAGCTCATATATCTGTTTCCCAGGCCGATGGCGTGTTTCATTTCCACTATGTGCATCCCGTCATTTCGATTTGGCTTCTGGAGAGGCAGTGGGAGGCGGAGGAGGGAGGACCCGCTGTTCCCTTGGAGGAGCGTCCAGGAGTATCCAGGAGCGTCCGTGTGCGGGTGTCACTAGTCGTCATCCCGGCCACCTCTGGCATCCCTCGTCATCATAGCGCGCTGGACACAGCCTGCCAGGGCGACGGGCGGAGAATGCACGCAGTTCCCATTAGTTACTGCGCGGTCATGCAATGGCGCGCTGCATGGCCGGCTGTCATCTAGCTTTGGCGACCCTGCATTCGGCTCTCGCCACCCCTGGTCGTCAGCATCTTGGGGCCATCGGGCACCTGTGTCTGCGCCTTTTGCGCGTGGCCGTGCCGCTGCGCCATGCAAAGGGCTCGGGCTCGCCCTATGGCCGCCGCTGCTTTCCTGGCCATCTCCTGGTCATCTCCTGGTCATCATCACTGTGTTGAAGATCGTCTTGCGCGTCCCGTTGCCGTGGCACTGCCAATCGGGTGTTAGACAAACCCGCCGGTCAGGACGACATACTGCGTGGGACACCATCGGCGAATTTCTCCTCACACCCTCTCCCTCCTGTGTCTCCCAGCCATGTACAGATTACGCATCCAGAACTCATCTCAATCGCTGCACCTCTGTAACACGCTCCCCGGCTAGCGGCTGATCCTCATCGGGAGCGCGCCGTACTGCGTAGCAATTAAGGCCAGCGGCATTCCATGACGGTGCGGGTGTGGCTGTGCTCGGCACAATGCGAAGCGCATCCCTGGCCGCTCGCTTGCCCCGAACCGGACATGGTCGACTTCCAAGGCAGGCAGGTGCCAAGCCAGCTATTATGTCAATACCGGTAATTCTGGGGAATTCAGCCCACAAGGCCCAAGCTACTGGGGAATCTGCCCCAGCCTAGTCCCTTTGGATCCGGCTTTGCCCCTTGCTATTTTCGGCATCACGCCCTCTCTGAGCTTGCTCAGCATCATCGCTCAGATGATGGCTCGGCATCGTGCTCACCGTCATGGCCCGGCATCGTGCTCACCATCATGCTCACCATATGTACCAACATCTCGCCTCCGGACCAACTACTGCGTAGTAAGCACCCTCACCATCATTCGCCGCCCCATCGGACTACGCGTGTCCGCTCACCAGCCACATCTAGGCGTCATGCCCAGAGATCGTGCTTGTGCGCGGCGGCGCAGTGTTTTACCTCCCTTGGACAAGTGCACCTTGGACATGTGCATTGCCCTGCCGGCTCGTGTCTCGGTCGTCTCGGCCCCGTCCGGGAGGCCTCTCCGGGGGGCCATGTCGTCAATCCGCAACTTCCGGCCTTTACTACGTAGTAAGTTCCCATCTGTGTGGCGCTGCGATGAATGCTCTTGGCAGCCCTCCTCGCCGTCGTGATTGATTGACGAGCGCATCTTCCTACAGAGGGAGAGGGTGTAGGCGTGACGTGGCCGTGCGACACGCTCGTGCTGTGGCATGCAACTTTCATGGCGTTTCAGCTTTGACTGTCCACGGACACGACAGCTCGGTCTCGGACTCGATGATATGATTTGCCCTTTTCTCAGAAACATCCTGCAGCATCCTCGAGTATAAGCATCGTTACGAAAGCGAACCAACATGCTCGCCAAACTACGTGGCGGAGTGCTGACAACACGTGCGTGGACATGCGAAACTCTCGCAAACAAAACTCTCGCAAACGAAACCGGGAGCGGGAGCGGGAGCGGGAGCGGGAGCGGTAACGGTAACGGCAACGGAAAACGCGTAATTATTGCTACGCCAGAACCCACCGAGAATACCATCACATGCATTAACTTTGGCAATTTTCATACTCAACAAAGCCCCGAGGCCCCAGCTGGCTCCATGTATATCAGTACATTTATTCAAGCGACAAAGATGCACTGCCCGCTGCATGACCTGTCTGCTCCAACAACCCCAAACCCAACCAGCCCCACTAACACCAACTCAATCATGCCGTGATCATCATCGGAATCGTCGCCTGTCTCTTCCCAAAGTGAGTCTTTTGATGCCGTTCCATGTTGAACTTTCTAGCGAAACACTTTCCACAGTTCCCACACGGGTAACGCCTTCTAGCTTTGGGGTCAGCAACTTCCGATAGTCGGTTCAATGAGCCAGCGGAATAAGCCTACGCTGTGTCCGCGGACCGGGCCTTGGCCGCCTTCTTCTTGACAACGCCCCCGCTGGGTCGCTTTGGCTTAAGCACCGAACTCGCAGGAGGACTAGGGCTTATTGTGCTTCTCAGAGGCGTACAGATCCATTCCATATACCGCTGATATGCCGCCGCATCGACATCAAAAATCTCCTATAATCACCGAGTTAGCTCGTCACCCCACTCCCTACTAAGCGAGTCTCGGTCTACTCACCCGTCCAACTATAATCATATAGGCCATCACCTCCTCAACTGTTTGCAAGTAGCCTAGACTCACAAACTTGCTCGCCACCGACAATATCCCCTGGGATGGCGCGTCTTTGGACCCATCCGCGGCCACCAGCGGCCAAAAGTAATCCTCGTTGATACGATCTCTGGTGTACTGCTCTTGCATCATTGTAGGTGGCGATGATATGTCCCTAGCCGTCGTTCTCTGGCCTGAGAGGACATACAACAGCTGGTTGAGCTCCTTGAAGAAGATGGAAAAGACGACAAACAGCTGTGTGTTCTGAAGACATTTGAGAAGACCTTCGGGCGGGTCATCTCCAGTCATACCTTTCGCCTCCGCTTGGCCTGTCGGACCGGGATCCTGGAAAAACTGTGGTTCTGGGGGCAGACCTGTAGGGACTTCTTCACCAGTGACTGGCAAAGCCGAGGGCCCGCGATCAGTGTCCGGAATCTCGTTGAGGTCCAAAAACCTCGACCATTCAAATTCGGTGAATGTTCGGCCAGTGAGAGTGCAAACGTAGTCCAGGCCAGGGTCATAGACATCATCCAGCTGAATAGATTCGGAGTCGGCGAAGGGGATGACAGGCGGTTGGTAGGTATCTACCGACGGAACAGACGAAGCGGCGTGGCCATCAAGGGTTTGATCTAAGAAATGGTCGACACCTGATACTGGAACATCATTGCTGGCATTGGCCCACGGGTGTCCGTGAAACGCCGCTGCTCTCTGCCTTGCCGAAATCCCAAGAGGGATGGCGTGGATGTAGTTTTTGGCCTCTGGCCAGAGCTGCCTGGCAAGAGTAGCGAATGCATCTCGTTCGTCTTGGTCTTGGATGGCATTCATCCAGACCTGAATGCCATCCAGGACATCTTCGTCAGAAAGCCTGTTTCGGTCGCGAAGCAGGCACGACACGACGTACGACAAGCTGGCAAATGCGAAGATTTTCTTCAAATCGTTCGGTGCTGGACCTGTCAGGGTGTTCCGAAAGGCAACCACGCCGGTCTCGCGGAGGCCCTTGGCATCGCCGTAGGATTTACGGATGTTATTGATGGCGTCGTTATCAAGTTTGGTTGCCAGGTCGTCAAAGTCCTTCCAGAGAATCTCCACGCCGTCTCGAACGCCTCGTATGCTGGACCAGTCACGTCTTCGTGATTCTGGTGTCGGGTCTGGCGGGTGGTTGTTTTGGTCCTGTTGGACTGCACCCTCGGGAGGAGACTCCTGAGTCGAGAGAACATCGAGCTCGAGGTCGAGGTCGAGGTCCATGTAATTGGCTTCTCTAGGTCCTTCTCCCGGGAATGGTGTTGAGAATGCATCGTGTGTCAATGATTCCGTTTTGTCGAGGTAGCTGAGTCCGGCGAAGAGTCCATCGATTTCGGAAAGGGCCTTCTTAAGGTGGTCCTTGGCCCTCACACCGGCTTCATTGGCACGCGAGGCACCACGGACAAAGGAACGGCGTTCGGTGTATGAATCGAGATACGGCGTTCTCGTCGCCATGTTGCACTTGTACGCTCGGCTCATGCACTCACTCGTTGGGAATGAGGGGACGAGGCAATGAGGCAATGAGGCTATGCGGCTGAGGCGATGAGATCAAGAAAGGCGGCAAGAGATGGTTCGCAATCACCCCGATTAATACAAGTCTCCTTTATCATTTGACGGAGCAACCTTCCCCTCTTTCCGGCCCGGGCTCACAATCCAGTTTGGGACCTCATGTTGTCGTACGGGCAGCGCCACGGATGGTGGTTGGCTGATAGTCTGTGTCACCAGGACTAATGCAATGCAATGCCACTCCGGTGCAGGGAGCAGCTTGCTCCTTGGGAAATGAGCAACTTGCTCCTCCGAAAATGAGCAACGCGGCTCTGCGCAGGAGCCAGTGTGGGGGAGCAACGCGAGGGATTGCGACCCGCACAAGGGCGGTCGGCTCATTCGCAAGTGGCGTGCGCAATGACGGCCGCCACTCGTGTCCAAGGGGCGAGCAGAATGCTCCCTTTGGAGCCATGAGCAGGGAGAGCCAATGTATGGCTTTGCGGGGACGTGTGATGAGACGTCTGATTTGCTCCTCCAGCTGCCGTGTGACTCGGAACCCGCCAATTCTTATCTTGGCAGGGCCCTGGACCCGGACGTCGTCAGTCACGAAGCTTGTTATATCGTAGTGCTGACTCTTGGCGGCCGATAACATGATGGATTGCGTTGCTTTTCCTCGGTTCAGACTAGGGACGACGACCTTGTCGGACTCGCTTCCTGCTCATAGTTACCTCGCGAGCAATCACTTGACTTGCTCGGAGCCACAGCGGAGCATTGCTCTATCAACGGGGATTCGTGCCCAGGCCCCTTGAGGCTCCGGAGCAGTAGAGCCCCAATTGAGCAAAGCAAGAGTAGAAGGAGTAGAAGGAGGAGTACATGCTCTGGCTCCGTCAGTCGTATATATGAACGAAGAATGGTATCCGAGATAGACAGTCGGCAGCCCCCAATTGAATATTGCGACCTCTTTTTCAGAAGAACACGCCTTCATTAAATGCAAATGCGCATTTCACAATATGTCATCTGAAGACGCACAACAAAACAGGCTGCCCGGTACGTACCTGTTCGCAGAACACCCATTGCGACCCAATGACGCTGACCCAACATGCGTGCACCAGACAACGAAAAGGATTCGCCGCACAACCAGGACGATCTCCTCGCTGCCGTTGGTGGATGGTCTTGGGAGGGTGCCGGACTGAGGCCGGTGGATGTCTTGCCGTTGAGCGGTGAGGACCCGACGGCCAAGGAGTCTCAGGAGGGCGCCGTAGCGGAAGCCGCGTGACGGTGATTCGCAGCGGCAGATGCATGAGAGGGTGTTAATTATGTTTATCTTTATTGGTAGACTTATCAAGCCTGGCGGGAGGCTTCTTCAACCCACCACCCCGCCTGAAATCACAATATCAGCCGTTACATTGCCCAATCCGAAGCCACCGAAAACGCCAATCCGCTGTTGCACGGAACCCTTTGTCCTTAAACTTCCAATCTGCAGCACCCCATGGGGGTCGTCTCTATTACGAGCGTTTGAGCGGGTGCCCCTCCGTGTTGAACACCCACTCATCCAGGTGAAGAACACTCTCGTCCGAGAAGATGAGATAGAAGTACTTCAGCGTCTCGGCCATCCAGAAGCTCTCCATCGAATCGGTGTGCGTCAGCTCGCTTTGAGTCACGTCCTTGACCTCCGCAAAAGTGCCGTGTGGTGTCTTGGTGGCCTTCTTGATCGCCTTCCACATGTCCCACGCAATGTCCCGGTATTCCTCGTTGCCCGTGATGCGGTAGAGAATAAAGATGCTCTCAATGGCTTCCGGTCGCAAGACATATCGCTTGTCCTTCGTCTTGAAGCCATCGGTGGTGGCTCGGATGGAAGAGGAGCGGAATTCGCAGGGATCTAGGCTCGGGCAGGCGGAAAGCGACGACGTCTCGGGCATGATGCCGTTGGGGAAGCTAGCATAGGCGTAGGCACACCCGCGGGCCAGCTTGTCGCCAATAACGACGTGGTCGTCGCGCTCAAAGACCTTTCCTCCCATGGCGATCATGCCTCCCGCGAAGCAGGAAAGGTGTTCCAGGTGAGGTTGCAAGTTAACAATACCCCCACCGACGACATCGATCTTGCCGACCATGAGGACGTTATCCTTCTTTGGCAGCATGGGACGGAAGAGCAAGTTCTTGATGATGGCGTCCACAGCTTTGGTGTACATCTCTTCGTATACGGGCTCCCGGCCTCGGAGGAGCACAAACTCCTTGACAAGATACTCGTAGAGCGAATCACCATTGGCGCCGAGGCTGAAGGAGTCGTCCTTGACGCCGAAGTCGTGTAGCACATCAATCTGCAAGGGCCACATGCCAGGGATGAGGGTCGAGTTCTGGGTGCGGTTGAAGGCACGAGTAATGCGATCGATTCCGTCGTAGTATTTGGGGTTGCCCGTCAGCTGCGTGAGCTTGGTGAACTCGAGGCTCATGCTGCCCAGCCCAGCACTGCTCTGTTTCTGCTCTGGATGTCCTCGGCCAAGCTTGAGATCGTGGAAGGTGATGGTGTGGGGAGGCATGTGCTCGTAGTTGTCGAAGGCGGCGTACAGCAGGTCGCCGATCTCGATGGCCTTGGAAAGAAGAACGCCCTCACTGCTGAGCTCGTAGGCGGAGAGGAGACCGCCGAGATATCGAATGTTGGTCTCGAAGAGGTTGCAGCTCTCGCTCGTACTATTATCCCAGTCGAGGCGACCGACATAGCTGGCAGCCCTGTTGAATTCTGGTTTCATGTCCATGAGCCACAGCGTGTCGAGCGCATCGATCATGGACGCCGCCCAGCCACCCAGTGAGTCGTGGCCCTTCATACTGAGGGGCTTTAATTCATCGCGGCCCCAAGCGTGCTTCTCGTATGAATCCCATGTTTGAACAAAGGCGCGCTTGATATCGGAGCGTTTTTCCTCAAGGGACTTGGTCGCTTCCTCGTTGTCGGGAGGGGAAAAGAACAGGTGCTGGATGGGCGGAATTTCGATGGCATCGCCGGCAGGTAGCTTAGCCATGTCTTTCTCGGAGATGGGATGCTTTCGGGTGTGGTTTGCCCAGTCGTAGGAGCTGGCAACGAACTCGAGAGGGACGGCCTCATGGTGAAAGAGTGGTGCGGATACATTGCTGAAGTAGCCGACAACTAGAATGACGACGATGAGGAGCCCGAGGGCGAGCCTCGACGCATTGAACGGCAGGCCGACGGCCATAATTACGAGTGACGCACACAAATGTTAAAAGATGGTCGGACAGAACGAAAAGGAGGCCGAAAAGGAGTGACGGAGAGTTGGGTGGAATGGCGATCGTTGATTCCAGTGTCGGCGAGGACCCGGGTTGGTTTTGAGGGCGGGACAGGTCAGCGCGACCGTCCGCCACAAGACCAGGCCCCCCAGCCGTTATACCGCGTAGAGACATAGTGATCCAGGTTCAGATCCATCATCCCAGGATCCAACTCGTCGAGGAAAGAGTGGAGATGAGTTCCCCTGATCGCTGAGGGTGCAGTGTGCGGACTACCCACCTGCGCCACGCGTTGTAGCGCGGGGTGCGAAGGGTGCGAAGGTGCGAAGCGTGTGAAGGGAGGGTGCGCCAAAAGCATACGAGACAGTGAGGATTGGCAGTGTTTCTGGTATGTGGCTTACCTGACGCCAGGGGTGCCGCTCCACGTACAGGGGGAACCGTTCAGCGGCCAGGAGGAAGGTGGTTTAGAGCCCCCCTAGCAGGGGCACTATTGGAGTTCCGTCTCGGATAATGCGTGCTGACGCTTGGCTACTACGTAGTACTACGTAGTACTACGTAGGCCGGCCGTTGGTTAGGTGGGTAGATCAGCATAGAAAAGGGGCGAGTAGCGTCATGTCATGGCCGTTTGTTAGTCGACCTGGGCAGACGGTTTGAAAATTTGCGTCAAGACCGAGGGTCGAGAGGTCGAGAGGGTCCAGCATGTCAATCGCCGACGGTGGCGTGGCCACCCGCGGTCCGCCTTATCCACGCGTATTCACCTGCGTTGCGGGTTATTTTTAGGACTTTTGTCGTGAGTTCAAGGTTGATGCTCACGCGTATCCGTTGGTATACGTAGCTAGACCCGTACCCGACGACAGGGCCCCTGGAAAGCGGGGCCCGAAATCGCCATCACGGGCAAAAATGATGGACGCGCTACAACCAACAGCTAGTGTATGCTTATGCTTTCAGCTCGGTAGCATTAGCGATTGGTCTGGATCCGAAATCATCAGCCTTAAGAGCACCACTACAAAAATCCGACTAAGCCGTTCTCTCATTTCGGTGCTCTTTTATGTGACATACCCCTATATTGTTACATTAGACACTTGAACCAACGATTTGCGTGCAAATGGCTAGTGCTCTGATGGTCTGTGATGCCTAGCCCTGTCGGCGATTTTTGGCCCATCCAAGCGCCAGGGACGCCCGTCTCCCCTAGCGCCCCCTACGTTAAAACCACTTGGGTGTGGCTGATCACCAGCCACAGCTACGCCACACCCAGCCCGTTTCACCGCCAAAAATTTCAAAATTCTGCCAACCCGTGAGTTTAGACAAGTGCTCGCATGCTTCAATCTATCAGGTAGCAACCGTCGATCAGCCGCCCACCTCTACACACACGATCCCGCCACCATGTCGTCTATGCGAAATGCCGTCCAGCGGCGCCCGCATCGAGAGCGAGCTCAGCCGCTGGAGCGTCGCCGCCTCGGCCTCCTCGAGAAGAAAAAGGTCCGACTACCCACCCCGCCTTGAATCCGCCGCCAGCAACTGACTCTACCTCACAGGATTACACCCTCCGAGCCAAGGACTTCAACAAGAAAAAGACGACGCTGAAGGCCCTCCGCGAGAAGGCCTCCGAGCGTAACGAGGATGAGTTCTACTTCGGCATGCTGTCCCGCAAGGGACCCGGATCCCGTATCATGGATGGCCGACGATGGACTGGAACTGTCGAGGGCGACCGTGGAAACAAGGCAATGGATATTGATACCGTGCGACTACTCAAGACGCAAGATATCGGCTATGCACGAACCATGAAGCAGGTCGTTGCGAAGGAGGTCGCCAGACTGAAGGAGCAGATCGTCTTGACCCGAGGATTCAACAGGCTCGACGAGGAGGAAGAGCAAGAAAAGGACGATAGCGACGACGACTTTGACTTTTCTTCCAAGCCCTCAAAACCGAAGGCACCCCGGAAGATTGTGTTTATGGACGACGACGAGCAAAGGGGGGAGGTAATACAGGACCAGATGGTGGACGAGGACGACGATGATAAATCCGAGGGCTCGCCGGACAAGGAGAGCGGGGACGCAGAACTCGAGCGGGCCAAGGCCCTCCGGCGGCTACGTCGCCAGTACGAGCTTGCGCAGAAAAAACACAAGGCCTTGAGCGACGTCGAGTCGGCACTGGAGATCCAGCGCGCAAAGATGGCCAAGACGGCAACCTCGGGCGGAGAGACGCGCAAAGGCAAAAAGATTATGGTGCGGGCACGAAAGCGATAGATTGGGGATACCATGATGTTTTTAATGTCTTTGTTTTATATTCTCGTGTCTCGTTGCAGTGGTTGCTCTTCCAAAATGGCTAATCGATACCCCTAACGCCGCGGGTTTTATGGTTCTACATGATACATTCAAAACGAAGGACTATTTGCCTCCCTGGCCCGTCCCATAACTGTGAAAAGGGACTAATAAACTCCTCCTGATTACGCCCACGGCGGCCGGTTGTTGCGGAACCTCGCTCGCTCGCCCTCCCATTAGTACTTGGAGCCCACGCACTTGTATAACACCTTGAAGACGCCGCCGAAGCACTTGAAGGCAATCGTCAACATCCAGATGATGCATGCAAAAATGCCCTTGGCGAGTTTGACGATGACCCGCACCAGGAACGGCAGCTTATCATCGGCGTCCTTGGATTTGCCCTTGGTCTTGCCCAGGCTCTCGTTCTGGCTCTCCACGTCAATCTCAAACGACTCCATCTTGCGGCGCTTCTTGTCATCGCGCTTGCTCATCTTGCTGAGCCGCTTCTCCTGCTTTGCCGACAGGATCAAGGGTGGCGGCGGCGCAAAGGCCTCGACGGCGGCGGGCATGTTCTTCTCATCGGCGGCAGCCACGAGCAGCAGCGCGGTGACGACGCGTCGACCAGGAAGAAGGACTCGATCTTGGACGCGATGCCCGTGTCCAGCTCCAGCCACCCGCTGCCGGTGCCGTCGCGAGTCAGCTTGGCGATGTGCTGGGGCGACTCGTGGTGCTCAAGCGTGTACTCGACGCGCGACCACGCTGGCGATCGCTCAATGGTAACGCAGAAAGGAGTCGCCAATGCAGGGTGCACCAGGAAATGGGTGGAGCTGTCCTCGTCCCAGACGAGACGTGCACATTCCCGCTCGGCCATCATGACGACGTTGGGGTCGCCCGACTTTTCGATAGCCGCCTTAGTAGCGGGTGTGGGCATGAGAAGGGCGACAAGACCATCGTTAGGGGGGTGCTTGCGGGACTCCTCCTCGAGGGTGGTGGCGAGGGCCTCATGCCAGTGCTTGGTGTCGGTGATCTTACTGCTCCTGCTGCTGCTGCTGCCGTGGCCAACAACACCGCTAATGATGCTGCTTGCTGACGAGCTGGGGGCGGCCGCATCTGGCTTGGGGGCCTTCCATGTCTTGCTGGGGTCGTGTCTTGTGAGGGTCACGTAGGCAGACACCGACGTGGGGTCCAGGCGGAGGTTGTAAAAGGGTTGGGAGGTTGAGGAGAGGGTGTATACAGGGGCATCCTTTTCCTGGGTCATCTTCATGCAGTAGACGCGGCCCTCGGACGGAGAGGCCTTCCACCCGTTGGCCACCTTCCACAGACTCTTGAGCTGCTCGGTGGTGCATGTTGTAGGGATGACTGGAGGTTCATGAGGCGCCTTTCGCGGCCACTTGTTGGACCCGGCGCTCATGGGGCTACGGAGGGGACTCCGGAAGGGCGGGCTCTGGGGCTGCTGGTTCTCATGGTACGTCTGCCTGCTGATGACGGCGCGGGGGATGTGCGTGGGGCTCAGCTGGGTCGGGACGTAGTTCTGCTGGCCCAGGGGCACTTCCGGGTTGTAAGTCGGGAAGATAGATCGCAGGGGCTGCTGGGAGGAGGGGGTGTCTTCGTCGAAGAGCGGCAGCTTGGCTATTGAGCTTCTGGACCGGGCGCTGGAGCTGCGGACGAGCGTGTTGGCTTGGGAGAAGGCGGTCTCTGCCCGGATGGGGACGTCGGCGGTGGGACGAGGTTGTTGGACAGGCACGTCTTGGGATCTCATCGCGGATGAGGGGCCGGCTTGGCTTTCATAGGACTCATGGTGTTGGTGTTGATGTTGGTGTTGGCGGGGAGGAGGGTCGAACTGGACCGGGGTGGGTGCTCGGTTCTGGTTCTGGTTCTGGTTCTGGACCTGGTTGTGGTTCTGATGTATATGGAGCTCGTTTCCATTGGAATTCTGAGGAGATGACACGACCGGCGGTGATGATTGAACGACTTCGGGCGATACAGCCTGTGGTGTAGGCGTGCGCCGTCCCTGAGGAGTGGGCGCTCGGCGCTCGCGGGACTCGGAGCGGCGGGGTCGCGGGGTCCCGTTCCGGTTGACGGGCGGCGGCTTGGAGGCGTTGGGGCTGGGGAAGAGCGAGAAACCTCCTGGGGTCGGGGTCGACATTGTTTCGAGCTTGTCTGTTTCAAACAGAGGAATGGCAATATGTGTGCGTTTGTATACTTCTTCTCAGAAGAAGGTCGCGGTGTGGGTATCCGGAGAGAGAAAGCGACGGGGTATCAAAATGCAAGAGCAAAGAAGCAACAACGAGATGCAAGAGAGGCGGGGTCGAGCTCTGCTACCGCTTCATGTTCATATCCAGGTTGAATGTTGTTCTCGAGACGTTTCCAGCGGAGATATCAACAGAACAGGAAGACAGGCGAGACGAGACGGGACGGGACGAGATCTAAGCAACGCTCCCCGGGAGCAGTGACGCCGTGGCCGCAGATATTATATGCCTCCGCTCTTCTCCAATCCCCAGGCGGAATTGACGAGGCCCATCGTCTAGTTCACTCGGGCAAGCCCATTAAGCGCTCGCAGAGACGGTTGCATGCTGAGGACTGCTGCACTGCTGCACCGGGGTGTGGAAGCGGGCCCGAAATAGCAACGCCGGCATGCGCGGGCCGCCAATGGGGAGCCGTATCACACTGCAGGCCTAAGCGCCGGGGCTCGCGCAACGAGCGGAGGAGACGCGCAGGCCGTCGCGATTGGCCCGAGCCAGCTAAAATGAGGGCTCCGCGGCCGTGGGAAATCCGAGTCGGCGGCGGTGGTTGGGGCAGCTAGCCGGGGGGGATGTGATTTGACGGCTCGGGGTGTGACGGGTGATGCGGCGTGTGTGATGGATCGGGGGATTGGCGGGCAGCGGTACGTACGGATTGTGGGAGGAGGAGAGTGAGATGAGATGGACGGTCGTCACGGGCGATTAAGTGATTGCAGAAGTGATTGCAGAAGTGATTAGTGATTTGCAGAAGTGATTGCAGAATTGTTTGCAGAAGTGTTTGCAGACGTTTGCAGGCGGACGTATGTGTTGGTTTTGCAGAACAGTTCGCAGCGCGCAGCTGTTGACGATGACAACACAGTGGGCGGGATGAGACGGGTCAGAGCATCGAGTCAGAGCGTCGAGTCAAAGCCCTCGGACTCAGAGTGAGCTGCATCTTGATACCTACCTGCCTTAGTCCATGACAATATGGTGCCATGATTTGAGGAATTCTCAGCACTCGTGACGGCCGACTCCAATCACTGACTGGCCCACACCGACTGGCAGGACACTATGCGGGAGACTCGCCCAGCGCCCCTCTTATTCCCGTCGGGCCACCACGCTGCCCTCTTATACGTCCGTTGTTCGCGACCGCCTCTCGACCGCCTTTACGGCATCGTGAGGAAACGTGGGCGGCGGCCGGATTGGGCCTGTCTCATGGCCGTTTCAACGGCCAGCATCATGACGAATAGCTAAATAAGCCGGTGCAACATCGCATTCCCTGGGCCGCTGCCTCGCTTCTGCAGCCGACTCCGCTTGATTCATCTGCAATACCTGTCGCACAGCACCCGCAATACCCAATTGACAGCCCATGACTTATCGGAATTCCGACGATGCTCGTTACAACCGATCGCGCATTTTCGTTCTTCCGTCCGCCAAGTCCCTCGCCGATCAGCGAGCTCCTCAGCGCGTACGTGAGACTAGAGGTCAGCGCTTGCTGATGGAGGGCATCCTGCTCTAGTGGGGGCGCGTATGCCAGACTTCCCACGATACCTCTGGGCAAATCTTTGTATCACAATTGTCACAACGAGCTTAGAATGAGGCAGTTGAGCGCAGATCTTTTGAGGCCAGCATGTATGCGCCAAGTCTTATCTCTTCAAATATCCGAATTGCACCCTAATCATATCGTAACACTCCTCTCCAGTCTCTAAAACGTGGGGTCAGTCTCGAGAATAGGCACGAGATCACCGCCGCCCTTGTGCTTTTGAACGACCTCGGCCTGCATAGACAGCATGAACCGGTCCGTCTGTGTTCCCTCCTTGGCCAGGTCCTTCCATCGCTGGAAATCCTCCGCAATCCTCTTGTCACCGTGGGTTGCTTCTGCCTGTTCCCAGTGACCCTTTGAGAAGGCGAGCAGGGCCGTCACCTGCTTTCCGGGGATGTCGTAGACGAGAGACACAACGGTGCCGGTTTCCTCGAGCCAGTTGATCTGCCAGAGGTGTCCCGGTCGGATGCACTGATATGACACGGCTTGGTAGTTCAGACGCCCTGCGAACGGGCCGCCGTGGATCTTATAGACGAGGCGGGTATCTGAGAAGATCCAACATTCGTAACGCCACTTTGCCGGGTTACCGTTTTCGTCTCGTCCGTTGTAGTCATATAGAATGCGGGTGTTGCGCATGTCATCTTCAAATGATGGGTCCAACTTGGACGTCGTCAAGAGATGAGGTAGTGGTACGATTCGTGACATGGTAAAGAGGCTAATTGGTAAAGATGCTAGCTGATGAGGATTCAGTTGCAATATGGTTGAATTACTCTCGAATTAATCGGGGTTCTCTCTAGGCTTTTATACATATCTGAGGTCATGGCCTGGACACTTACGTAGTACGCCGTGTACTACACATCTTTCCGAACTATTGCGAATTCCGAGCGCGAGCATTCCGATTACTAGGATATCAACTGCCGTTGATCCATTAAATTCTGTCCAAGACCCTGATTTCGGCCCTATTGATCAAGAACGGCGTACAGCCGTCAATGCGGTACCGCTTTCCCGCTCCGGAGGACTATCAAAACAGGAAGCCCGCCGAGGCTACACGCAGTACCCCCCTGGGGGCTCCCGACGCCTGCCTCCCGTCGCTTGCTTCCGGGATCGCGTGCTCGGACCCTTAAATCCTTATCCTTCAGGGCAATTTTAATCTCGATTTAAGTACCGCACTGGTTACTATTATGGAAGTCTTGAGGTGGTCTATCCAGGAGGTGCATTCTGGTCAGAGACTAACATGCGTGGCTTCCATGCCAGCATAGGCGCTAATACAAGATAGGTCCGGGCATAGTTAAAAACAGGTCCCTATTTGTCGGGAGAAGATAGAAAAGCGATATCTTCCTGCGGAAGTTCAAACTACGTTTCTCGGGTTGCTCCGAAGATTACGTATCCCATCCCCACCTTTCAGACAAACATTGAAGCAACATGATGCCATGGGGTGGGGTCCCGCGGTGACCTGGCACGATTCCGCGCGCGTTCAGCTTTTAAAACAATCATGGATTCTATACAACGCAAACGCCTCCGAACTGCATATCCCGATGACAAATGCCTGGTCGCCACCCTCTGCCGATGCTCGCTTACACACAGTCATCGGCTATCCCACCTTTACATGATGCGCTGTGGCCGTCAATTACCCGCCTCATACTAACCCTAACCCGGGATTCGGAATGGGGGAGATTTGTGTAACCAAGAGGTTCGCACCTAGGGGGCTGTGTACTGTACTACCATCCCACCACCTAATCCTTATTCAGATTGGAGGGTTACATCACATCAACCGATAAAGATCTCACCAACATATGCTTCCCAGCCCTGGTCGCTTGACCAACATAGCCAACGTACATGTAATGGCGGACGGGTTCCGTAAAGATCATCTGCAGCAGCCAAATCAGCTAGGAATTCCGTAGCTGTGCGCTTTCAGCTCCGCTTCCGTATACTCCCCATACTAGCGGCGACAATGGATGTTGAAGGGGCCAGAACTTCATAGTATATTAGTGCTGGACAAAGCCAGGTCCAAGTCGGTAACACACCAGCATCACCTCGTGTGGAACTCGTCTCATTTGAGGCTTGTTACTGTCATGCAAGTAGGAGTGAGTAAACATGGTACCAGGATGGGAATCTTTTATGATCGTATTAAGTTGCGGCAAGCCCCAAGCTTAGTTACACATGAACGTAGTTGAATCTACAGTATCATGGGGCGCATATCACTGGGCTTAATCTGGGAACCCAGGAACAACCTTGAATCGAGTACAGGGATCTTTGTAGTTCGTCGCTGTGCCTCGCATGAACGAGATTGGTTGGTCACAGTTACATATCCAGACCCAACGCTATGGAATCATCCACCTGTTCACTCCCCCACACGACCAGTCAACCGCCCATTGCCTGCCGCGTCATGGCTACAACTGCCGGTCATTTCAGCAATGCTGTGGGCCGTTTATCAATCCCTCGTACCAGGATGCCAAGTCTCGCTCTCTCGTTTTCGATGTGCAATCCCCCTCACAACTCAGACAGAAACACCTGCTTCCGGGAAGGGATGCACAAGGACTCCATGGCAGTATATACAATAGTATCGAGAGGTCTACTTGATGATTGAGGGAAGAATAAGCAATTTCGAGGTTACTTCAGCTTTACGCTAGCAGTTGATCTCGGAAAGGCCCCGAGAATGGTCGTGGGATCTGGAACCCTGCGTTGCGTCCATAAACGACAGAATGGGACTAGCTGCATGAGCGCATATCTCAACTTGAGTTTTATATCAGTTAGTTTCAGATGAAGTGAGTCTATATAAGAGAGTGAAATTCAGATTGTCGAAAAATAGGTGTGGCTTGGGGAGCAGTGTCAATAACGGAAAAGGGCACTGAGGTGGTTATCCGCAACTTTGATCCACAATGTTACGCTGTCTTCATCCCCTCACCTATAAACGCTATCAAGGTGCGTCATTTCTTTGTTAAATACAATTGATTAACTCATTGACCAAATTCTAGTAGGTTGAAAATGTCGGTAGTCCCCAAACAAATAGGCTATCCTATTCCCCTCGACGCCAGATACCCTATACACAGGGAACCCCGCGTCCAAATTAGTGCTGTGCCGACATGATGTTTAAAAGTTTAATCATGCCCACCTCTATAACCTCGCAAACAAAACACAGACAAGTTTGCCTCGTATTCTTTTTGTTAGTCGGAGGCCCTTGAACCGCAATGGCTAGTAGTTATTTTGTTATGCATCCCGAGCATACCCGGAGAGTGACGCTTGATGGTGCTCAGCTCGCTGGTCGGCTATCTACAATGACAGGCACCATGTGGTAAGATTAACAAATACTGCTAAACTGCAACGGCAGTTGCTCTATAAAAGACGTGCGGAATGTAAGCATGCCGTCTGCTGTAAGTTAGTTAGCTTGACTCCGATATGCTCTGTTCACCTCCAGCTCCGATCAACACTGCACGAGCACATATAATGTCCATATCATTTGTTCTTCTTAGATAGCCGTCTTTTGTTCTCATATTTTGTCTTTATCTTTTGATATTCGTACAAACACCCGCTCGACGTCTGTCGTCAACTGTACAATGGCCCCCCTTATACTAGAGCGGCGTAGATTTCAAGATCCTCCCAAGAACGCCACAGATGCAACATCAACAACCACCTCTCCCTCTTACAATTACCTCACAAGCGCTCATCGCTTCTCGCCTTCTGCCGGCGGTTGGATAGGTATCCTCTCTCCTCGCTTCTCCATCTCCTTCTGCCGCGAGAGTCGCACGTGCTCAGGTAGACCCCACCACTCGCGCATGAACTCCTCCTGGGCGGCGGCCATCTTGTTCTTGCGCTCACGTTCACGTCGGCGCTCGAGGCGCATCGAGAACCACTCCACACGAGCGGCGTCGTGCTCGTCCTGGGTTGCGTGCAGCTTCATGCAGTTGTTCATGACTCGGTGCTCGGGGCGGCAGACGAATGAGACGGTAAAGGTTCGACCGAGGGCGCAGGCGGCAAAGGCTAAGCGGAATATGTGTTAGCAAGAGTGGTCGTGGTGTTCGGTCGTGGAGAAAAAAGACTCCGGATGTGTGGTCTGATGGTGGTACTATGGCGGTGTCTCTGCGGGATGCCGGACGGCGGTCGACTCACCCTTGATCTCCTCGGCGCATTGGCTCCGAACTCGCTGGTAATAAATATCTCGGACCTGGGCCTCCTGCGAGGCCGAAAGAGGTAGGGGATTCCTCGAGGGTACTCCGAGCTTCTCCCTCTCCGCGGGCGGGTTCTGGGCGGCCATTGCGGCCATGGGACGAATTGCGGGTCCGGGGTTCGGGTTGCAAGCGGGGGAAAGGTCCCAGATGGAGGATTCGGTCGTCGAGGATTCGTAGCGGGCGGTTTCACGGGGCGTCGGCGACAGGTTCGCGGGTGAGTTGGGGCGGGTTTCTGCGCTGCTCGGGGAGCTAGCGGATGAGGAGCTTGCGGGTTGCACGACGTGAGGCCATCGGCCGAGATGGCAGAAATCGCTGACCGCCTTCTGTTTCGGGACACTCGGACGTTGAGTTGCACCACCCCCCGTCTTCAATGCGACACCAGCCGGATCAAGTTGAATTGGGTTTATTGATGTCTTTCTTTAGAATCTTGAGGTGAGTTTTAATTCGAAGGAATGGGTGATAAGCGATTTTTGCGTTGAGTACCTCTGCTAGAGACCAAGGCACATCCCCTCACTCATACATCACTTTTACAGCTTACACCAGGCTAAGGCGGGGATTTTACTATCATTGAAAACAGTCATTCAGTAACTATTTGATGAATTGATATTTGTTATTTGATTATGAGAATAGGATAATATGTAACCAGATTAACCTTCAGAGCGTCCTTCCGTCCCAATCCAGGTATATCTAGTAGCATATACTGTTTGCGTGTACTCAAGTGGCACATCGAAACATCCAAAACAAACTCCACGCGCCATCCATGACCCCATATTTGATTATACACAGCTCATATCCTCATCGCCCGCCCTAGTTCTGAGGGGGGTGATAGGCCTGCTGGTACTGCTGGGGAGGAGGTGACACAGCGGAGGGAGCCTGGTACTGGCTCTGGCCATCAAGCTCGGTGCTGTAGACGGTAGAGACGGGCTGGCTTTGGCCGGTCATCTGGGGCTGGATGGGCTGCTGAGGAGGGTACTGCTGCTGCTGCTGGGGAGGGTAGGCGCCCTGGGGAGGGGG